>CDEZ01021209.1:0-33384 GCA_000826365.1 Acanthamoeba royreba
TCTGCAGGACCCGAGGGTCCAATGATTCATATGGGCGCCATGGTGGGAGCCAACCTCACCCAGGGGCGCTCACGCACGCTGAATTGGAATCCTTCATTCCTCACTCGTTTCCGTAACACACAAGATCGCCGCGACTTTATTACTGGCGGCGCTGCGGCTGGTGTGTCTGCAGCCTTCGGTGCACCCATCGGGTACGTCCTCACTTCCGTTGCTGATTGAGGAACACATTCCTGACATCACCCTCACAGTGGTTTGCTTTTCGTGAGAGAAGAAGTGGCCTCTTTCTGGAATCAGAAGCTGACCTATATGATCTTCGTCGGATGCCTTATGGCGACTTTCGCAGCATCGCTTCTCAATTCAGCATTTATTGCCTGGGTGCCTACAGGGCGATTTGGCTACTTCATTGAGGCTTCCACGATTCTGTTCCCCGTGAATCAGTACATAGAGATGCACATCCTCACAATGGTTCCTACTATCGTCATCGGCATCTGTGGCGGCATCTTGGGCACTATCTTCACCTACCTCAATCTCAAGATCACTCGTTTCAGGAACCGCTTCTTCGTCCCGTACAAATTGTTGAGGCTTCTTGGTACCGCTTCTGTTTTCCCTTATTCTTGATGTTTTTCTACTGACATCGTCTGGCAGAGCCTTGTATCGTGGTTATCATCTTCTCTTCTCTGTGCCTTTTCCTTCCCTTGGCTTTCCCTTGCCAGTCCAAGCCCGAGAACCCAATCGACAGTGACAAGTATCGGCTGGTGAAGCACGCCTGCGATAACGAAGACGAGTACAGTCCCCTCGCTACGGTATTATCATCCAGACTTGCCATTTTATTGCTATTGTGTCTATTAATTGTAGGCGTCCCTCATCTGCAGCTCATGTTCAACGTGGGAGACGAAGCTATTCGCCACCTGTTTTCCCGCGGCACCACTTACCGATTCTCGTATACGTCTCTTGGCGTTTTCTTAACGATATACTTCTTCTTTGCCTGCTACTCATCTGGTACAATCGTCACCTGTCTGTCGCATGTTCCGCAATGTGTTGCTGAACCAAGCAATATTCTTCAGGCATGGCCATCTCCAGCGGTATTGTCTTGCCTATGTTAGTTATAGGGGCTACTCTCGGTCGCATCATTGGTGTGTACTCAATTTTTAGTGTGCGTTGAAGTTTGACTCTAACAAGGCTGTCATCCTGTAGGTCTGGCATCGATCGATTATCTCGGAATTACGGCCAATTGGCTCGACCCGGGCGTCTTCGCGCTAATTGGCGCGGCGTCATTCTTTGCCGGTGTATCAAGACTAACCATCGCCCTCGCGGTAATCGTGACCGAGCTTTCAAACGATATCCACTTCTTGCTCCCCATTATGCTGGCCGTGATGATTGCCAAGTCCATCGCCGACACAGCTACACATTCACTTTACCATGCGCTGCTTGAAGTAAGATGCGTACCATTCCTCGACAGCGATCCCGTCGTCCGAGGTACATCTGCCTGGGTTGACACTTCACAACCTTTTGCTTACTTTCCTTTTACGATGAATCATATAGGCGTGGACACTTTCAAGGCAAAAGATGTCATGTCAGCGCCAATCATTACTTTCCGGCACAAGGAAAAGGTTCGCAATATCGTGCAGACGCTGATCGCGTGCCGACACTACGCTTTTCCTGTGGTCCTCACCCCGAAGGATAGAGTACTATTGGACAATATCAACAGGTACGCGGTTTGTTAAGGTGTAGGAGATCAGAGGCATGTTCTTAATTCTGCTATGTAGGATACGCAAGCAAAGAAACCCTGAAACACCCGGGCGCACACATCGGCTGCCTCCACCATCGCCCTTGCAGTCGTCGCCTTCGCTTGCGCTGGATAGTGATAGTATGAGTTCATTCAAGCTCGAGACGATCAACTCCATCCACAATATGAGGGAAAAAGAAAAGGAGATCGAGAATGGACACGGTAATAGCGTTGAAGATCAGAATGGGCATGGAGAAGAGAAGTTGTCCGTGGTTACTCTTGGAGTAGGCCATGGCACAACCATTGAAGATCTCATCGAAAACACTGAAAGAGCTGGTATCAGGACAATCGACGTCGAAGATGATGTATGTATTATCCTTTCCTCTTCCTCTCATTTACTAACTTAATCCTTGTGGCAGTTTGCATCAAGGCTGCGAAGTAGACGCTCTACCGCGTTGGATATCGCTGACGGACGAAGTCCCTACAAACGGCGCTATGAGGAGGATGACTATGAAGAGGACAAGCAGAACGCAGTATTCAAAGGGTATGATTGCTATTACGGCGTGCTTTTATTTATTGGTCTAATTCACAATTTTATAGAATAATTCTGCGTTCGCAGTTGGAAATCCTTTTACGACATCCTGAATTATTCGTTGCTAGCGAAAGTGACGTGGGTCCCGCGATGGATTACAGCCGTATGAAGGATGAGGACACGTCTCACAAATCACCAGTCCCAATCACTTCGCCTCGATATCTGGAGACAGGTAACCTAGCCGAATGCAATAACGTACGTTGTTATTGTCATTAACCCTTGTATTGTTGTGCAGTGCTAGAGGAGGACATGGACAAGTACATCGACCTTACGCCATATATCAACACCTCTTCTCTTACAGTCATGGAGAACTTCTCCTTAGGATTTACGCATACTCTCTTCAGGTCTGCTTTCTCTATACTCATTCATTCTGATATTTTTGATTCCATGCCGCTCACCGCTCTTCTTCAGGTCAATGGGCTTACGACACTTGCCCGTGGTGAACGAGCGAAATCAGGTCGTGGGCATTATCACGCGAAAGGATCTCTTGGGCCATACGCTCGAGGAGAGGCTCCTACTGGCCAAGGGCGGCATACCTCAACCTCGCACCTGCGCCTGGTGCTTCGGTGGCTGCTGATCCTCCTCGGTCGTGCTTGTATAAAAGTGGACAAAAAAGAAATAGCGAAGCGTCAGTATTCTTTTGGCCCTCGTGTACACGTGCATGTGGAACCTGCCCTAAAGCAGCCCTTTCCAGCTCGGACATAAACGCAAGTACGAATAGTTTGCATTCATCTGATAAATTGCCGCCAGTCCGCCTCCTTGCACCTTGGTCACTTATGTCAAGATGAAGGAAGGCACGGCCCCGGGCCGGCCCTCTCCGTTCCCGTCCCCGTCGACCTCTTCCTCCTCCTCGGTGTCGTCCGCTTCGCCCTCGCCCTCCTCCCTGCGGTCATCGCCGCTCGGTGAAAGCATACGGCGGCTCATGATGGACCACCAGCCCCCTGTGGACGCCTCCTTCTCCCCGGCCAAGCGCATACGGGGCCACAGCGGCGGAAGGGACGACCCCGTCCTACTGCCCGTTCCCGTGGGCCATCCTTCCCACCCGGAAGATGACAAGGGGGCCTCCTTTGACGAAGATGGGGAACCACTGCCGACGAAGCGTGGCGGTGTCGTCGCTGCACGGGAAGACGGCGGCGACTCGATCAACAACACACAGAGGGAGGGGACGGCTTCACAGAGATCGATGACGGTGGGTGAGGTGGTGATGAGGAAGGAAGATAAGAAGAAGGAGGAAGGAGGTAAGAAAGTGGAGGAGGACGAAGATGAAGGTGGTGCCAAGGACCCCACGTTTGCCAATATTGAGGATGATTCCAAAACGGGTGGTGATGAAGAGGAAGAAGAAGAGGAGGAAGAAGAAGAACAGGTGGCGACGCCACCTTCTACGAAGAGGCGATCGCTCGCCATCGTGCGAGCTCCCCAATCGGCGAAAGATGAGGCAGGCGCTACATCGATACTGCCCATCTCATCCCCGAGCGCGCTGACATCGGCCCTTGTAGAACACAGAAAATCCATGCTTGCAGGTGGGTCACCTCGACTCGCACATCAACAAGATGGTGGTACATCAGGCTCTACAAATTTGCAATCTGCATCATCTTCGCTATCTTCATCTCTATCCTCATCATTTTCTTCCTCTACACGATTGACCTCCCCGCGTGCGGTCTTGCCACCAGCGCCCGCTCCCGTACCTCCACAAGCCACTTGTCCTTCCCCAACCACGGCGCCATCGCGCCTGGGCGGCAGCTCCTCATCTGTATCGACATCGTCATCATCATCACAATTGCCCAGCCTCGATGTGGAGGTGGCAATTCGATTTGTCCATCCCCGACGGCGGCGGCGGGTCGTAGTGCGCACCGTTATTCCTCTGCAGCGGGAGATGTCGGGCAGCGAGGCCTGCTTCGATTACATCACTGCCAGGCAGCTCTTGGGTGCGCTCGCCACGCAGGGCGGGATCGATCTCGATCTCTGGCGCGTTGAGATACCTAACGGCGTCGAAGGCGATGACCACGAGTGCGGCGTGGTGGAGGAGGGCGAACGGGACGAGGCGACGTCGCCGGCGGCGGCGGCGGGCAGTAGCGATTCATCGCGGCCGCGGCTGTGCTATCTCTCTCTGGCGGTGGACGCCGTGAAGGAGAAGCAAACGCGGGCCGAGGTCATCGAAAACGGTGATCCGAACGAAGAGCGACTGCCGCTCTCAGTCATGTGGCTACCGCGCGGCGGCGTCGCGCGCCACTTCATCGACATTCGCTTGGTGGCGCGGCAGCCGCTTGATCGGGAGCGACATTCGCAAACCACAAAAGATCTTAGTGAGGTAGTGAAGTCGGGACGTGAGGGACGAGCATGGATGTTCGGGCGTGATTGGAATCGGACAGCTCACTTCCGGCCCTTCCTACTCAAGGACTTCTCTGTCGTGGCTATCAGCTGCGGCTCCACTCATTTCCTTGCTCTTACAAGTGCGCCACCTCTCCACCTCTGCACTGACTTGGTTATCCTTTGCTCATCACCCAGCTGCAGAGGAGGGCCACGTCTTCTCGTGGGGCAGTGGTAAATTCGGTAAGCTCGGTCATGGGGATTCTCTAGAGGATATCATGGCACCTTCATTGATCCAGTCGATATGCCGACGTCATATCACTAAGATCGCAGCCGGACCGAGGCATTCCGTAGCTCTCACAGGTAAACTTTTCATGATTCTTAATGTAGTTGTGGTTATCTCACTTCTTTGATTTCAAGACCGCGGCGAGATACTGGTGTGGGGACAAACCTCCATAGCCGATGACTGCAGCGTGCAGGACATCATGCAGCCCAAATTCGTAAAGATGAGTGCGTTACAGGGTATCACTTTCAAGAACATAAGCACAGCTGGTAACCACATCGCCGCCGTCTCAAGTACGTACCCGCCAAACACTTAATAGCAGGAACCCACTGACCATCCATCCTTTAGTGATCGGAAGACCGTACCACTGGGCCTGGAGCAGCGAGAACAGCTTAGTGGAACCATTTGCCGCGAAAATCATCGCGGGCATGGAAGACTTAGTTGTCACGGAGCTATGTTCTTCCAAGAACTTCATCGCTATGATAAGTGGTGCGCTTCCTCATCTCTAAGTAGGGGATAGAGAGGTGTTGACCTGCTATCCATTACCCAGGTATGGAGCTCTACACTCAAGTGTTGCAAGATAAAGCGGAGGAAATGCCTCAGTATGCTTGGTCGCGTTATAACAAGGTAAGAATTGATCTATTTTTTTCCACACCAGTGCACTAAGGTCAAGTTGTCAGGTGCTTGGGAATACTGATGAAGAGAAGCACATGTATCGTGCGAGGAAGCTGTACAAGGAAGATGTTACGAAAGTGCGGCAGATGGCCTGCAACTCTAACAGTCTCACAGCTCTATTGGGTTGGATAACCTCATCTTGAGTGCCTCGCTTTATCTTGAACTAACCAAACAGTACAGAAACTGGAGAAATTATCATTATCGATGTTCTCGAATCGAACTCAGTGACACTCTCCTTCCTGAACGACAAGCGGATAATTCAAATCGCCTGCGGACAAAATCACCTCGTCGCTCTGTCCGATTCTGGTCTCGTGTACAGCTGTACGTTGTTTCCCTTTCTATAGCTTCTATGCGGTAACTAAATCAGCTCGAAATGAAGGGGGTATGGACAATCACGGGGCTTTGGGCCATGGACGAGTGCAACAGAAGCAGCCTCTCGCCATAAAAGCATTAGATGAAATACTTGTACAAAAGGTAATCTGTAACAAGAGTTGCACAGTGGTCCTGGAGGACTACTGGGCTACACAACTTCTACGGTACTCCCTCGATGATTCTCCTGTCACTGTAAATACCAGCATCGGTGGCTTATTTTCGATTGTTTGTTTCCGTTATATAGTGCGATGGCTGGGATGAAAGGGATTTTGACTGAGGATATCCGCAAGCTTCGTGCTTATGCTTATCAAAGTTCAAAAGATCAGATTCTACCTTCAGTTCACCTGGCGTACCAATGCCATCAAAGTCGTGCGTATTCCTCTTCAGGTTCGTGGCTGAGACTTGGCGTTGATCAGCATTTTGCTCAGGTTACACTGGACAAAACGCAAAAATGCTTGGCTGGTTATTCTGGTCCAGCGCTTACACGCCAAAGTTAGGGGTACTGTCGTTTCCAAAGCTATGTGATGTGGAGCTTTATCCTCAAAGCGAATTCGCAACAGATTTCGTCCGTCTCGCTTGAGTTCAACAATAGAGAGCGACAGCCTGGTGTCTACGATGAAAGACTGACGGTCATCAATCAAACCAAGCAAGAGCTCAAGTTATTATTTGCACTGTGCCATGAAAAGGACACGCGATATACCATTGCTATCGATCCGATTCCAGAAGTTTTGCCAGCGGTATGTGGTGCCGCTGTAGCTCATGAAATCGAGAGTTGCTGAGCCTTACTGTTCCCAGGGTAAATCATGCGATCTCACAGTCAGGCTGTTCGCGATGGAACCTATCCCCGTTAATGCGGTGTTGGATATCGTTGTCAATGGTATGCTTCCTGCTAGCACCAACGCACACTTAGACTTACAAGCCGTTCGCTGTTATAGATACATGCCATTTTTTTGTTCTCATTAAGCTCGAGAAGGAACATTTTGTGCGTCCGCTGGGTGATATTCTTACCTCTAGCTCTGAGCTGGTAACCGATGATGAATCCGCTGTTGCGCCTCCGTCTTCTTCCCTGGCCGCTCTCAAGAATTCCCACGTAGATATTTTAGACGAAGACGGACTTCGAGTCTATATCCTTCAACCCACTACGTCATTCTCCCGCAAGAAGCCAAGTGCAACGCACGCTCGTACTGCTTCCTCCTCGGCGCAATCAGGATCCATGTCATCTTCCCATCTATCCATCGGCTCTTCCTCACCGACTATACCCGTGCAATCCGACTCATTGTCCGTGTCCATGAACAATATCCCGCGACCGAAGAGTGGCTCGGGTTCTAATCTGAGCGAGTCAGTACCTATCGAGCGCGTAACTCGACTTGGCGAAAGCCAAGCAGCGGGCTACTCAAGCTTATCCAGCGAAGTGCTTGTCATTGACTTCAAGAACGACGACATAGAGTTTCATGAGGAACTCGGCCGAGGAGCTAGCGGTGCTGTAGTCTACGCTTGTTCGATCAAAGGTACGTTCATCGCTGATGCTGCATTGTGTGGCTCATTCTCACCCTCAATGATGCAGGATTATTCTTCGCAGCCAAGATTATGGACAGCAGTTCTTTCCCTACTGATGAACAAGTTCAGCGGATGCTATCCGAGATCAGGTACGTTTTCACATGTTGATTGAATCATCCTGGTATCCACTGAAAATCTTCGTCGATTAGTATTATGGCGCAGCTACGACACGAAAATGTGGTCCGATTGCTCGCCTATGATTATAAAGCTGACAAGCGAGAGATACGAATGTACACTCAGCTCTATCCTGAGACTCTGTGGCAGGTGATAAACAACAGAGCCGCTGCTGGTGCGTATCATCCA
Organism: Acanthamoeba royreba; assembly: GCA_000826365.1. Lineage (NCBI taxonomy): Eukaryota > Discosea > Longamoebia > Acanthamoebidae > Acanthamoeba > Acanthamoeba royreba. The sequence continues at coordinate 7,816 of CDEZ01021209.1, forward strand.
ACAGCTGCCGTATCGTTCATCATCTTATATTCAACGACTGCAGGCAAGCCATTTACCGCGAAAGAGGTCACGGAGTTCGCATTTCAGATTGCCCGGGGCTTGCATTATCTGGGCAGGCAGGAGCCACCCATTATTCATCGCGATTTGAAGGTAGTAGATAAAATAGCGATTTTCTACAGCGCTGCGGTTACTCACAAACCGACTTCATGCACAGAGCGATAACATTTTTGTTTCTTGGGACAACCACCGAAGCCCCCGACGGTTACATATTGGAGACTTCGATACTTCCAAGATTTTGCAAACAACCGGCGCAAAAACCTTTACGCAAGTCGGAACGCGTATGTAGATGCATGCACGACGTCGTTGCTAACTGAGATCTAACTAACCTTGGACGTGAATCGCAGCCGGTTGGATGGCGCCTGAGGTCTTCACTGAGAGTGGCAGTGGGCACGATGTCAAGGCAGATGGTGCGTTTACAGGCATGGCTGGTGGTGTGAGCGCAGTTTTCTAATCTGTGTTTTGATCTTTATCAGTATGGAGCTTTGGCATGGTGCTTTATGAGTTGATTGTTATGAAGCAGCCGTACTTTGATAAGACCCACTTTGAGATCTCCAACTGCAACGTCAAGGGTATGTTATCTGTTAGCGAGTTAAAGGTGCTGCGCCACACTAAGAACTTCCCAGGCATTCGGCCAACGGTGCCGGACACTGTGGACAAGGATCACTACAAGGAGCTGCTGAAGCTGTTTTACCAGTGTACAAACAAGAAGCCGCAAGATCGACCCTCAACTGCCGACATTCTCTCCACTCTGGCCGCCATGTAATGGCCTTGAGTAGAGAAGAGCACAAACGCGCAGCAGCCAGAGCGTGCAGCTGCGTTGTTGGAGTTAAACATAGTTGGACAGACTAAACCTTTGGCTCAGCCACGTCAGTGTAGTGTATTTCTGCTTCCGTTACGTCTCAGCACTCTGTTAGATCGCGCTGCGTGTTGTAAGCGTCGACCAGTTGGGCTGCTTGGGGAACAGGCAGCGAACCAAGGCCGGGAAGTGCTGACTGAGCATAGAGGTCCACCCCTCTGGGAGTACGGACGATGCACCGAAGAGAATCCACACGCCATTAAAAATGATTGTGTTTGTCTTCGTCACACAGCCACCAAAGAATGTACAGAATGTACCTTCAGCCCGCCAAACAAGTTTTCTGTGCGTCAAACTGTATTGTCCGTTGTACTGCGCGTCTTGGTTGGCAACATGGCGGCCTTGGAGGAGGCGGAGGTACCCATGTGGGTGGATGAGGGAGAGGGGGGACGAGAAGAAGACGGACCCCTGACGGTGGAGGGGTTGCCGGACGAGGTGCTGGCGATGGTCCTCGCCTTCCTTCCTCCTCGTGACCTCCTTCTGTCCGTCGAACTCCTCAACCTGCGCTTCCGTCGGCTTCTTGCCGACCAAGGTATTTTTAATTAAAATAGTGCCGTATTTATATTTAAAAAATTTAAACAAATAAATATAAATCTCAAATAAATATTTTAGATAAAATGAATTATATATATATATTGATTCTTTTCGCAGTGCTGTGGAGCTTCCTGGTGACACCTAAAACCAAGGAACGTGCGTTGATGGCCGAGAGACACCACGCAGCTGGAAAGTGGGAGAAGCACGTCCGCGCGAAGTCCGGTTGGAAGGGCCTTCTCAAGGCGCGCCACCTCGCAGCGAAGGTGAGCGCCTCGTGCACTTGATGGCGTGTGTGCAGAGGATTGGGGAGAGTGTCATGATGACGATCAGTGATCATCGCAATGTGACATCACTGATGTGTATGATGAACATTCAGAATTGGACGCAGGGTAACTTCACCACTCATGTGCTGCCTTCGACTCGCCACACGCGGTACTGTGTGTTGTTCGACGAGGAGAGGGATCTGCTCCTATCAGGCACTACGAACGGCGAGGTGCCTGCTCCAGGTTTCCTTCGTGAGTAGTTGAATATCAGAGCTCTTACGCCTAGTACTAATTTAGGTACAACAACGGTGTCTCAGCACGAACGAGATCACGAAGAGCTGGGTAGCGCATAAACGTATGGCTGGTCTTTGGATTCCGTGGGCAATTCAACGCTAATATTTTGACGTACCGTGCAGGAGGCTATTTGTACAGCATGGCATTTGTGCCGTGTGCCGAGGGATTGCGACTGGCGACAGGGGCCCTGGATCAAGTAGTGCGATGTACGTGTTTATCTGTCGTCTTGATTCTTCGATCAGCCCAGCGAGACCCTTCTTAACGGAAACACAGTGTGGAGTATGGATAATGCGACGGAGCTATGTCACCTGTCCGGTCACACTGGGTCGATCAATGCTCTGTGTACGATGTCTGATAGCCGCTGGTTGGTCTCCTGCTCAGTGGACCACAGCACTCGCGTACAGCCCTTATCCATGAAAGGTTGTGGGTATGTAGACTCATCACTCTTATGGCGCCAATGTATCAGGTCTGGGATCTGGAGAAAGGAACTTGTGCAATGGTACTCGTGCCAAATGAGCCACATTCAATCAAGTCGGTGAACTGCGTCCTTCCGTGGAGTCATCGCGAGGTCATGACCGCCAACAACAAAGGAGAACTTCATATTTACGATACCAGTTCTGGTAATGTCGTAGCTACCCTCCAATCGGACCTCAGAACAATCCTTGCCCTTCTCAGGAATCCTCAACAAGGTAGACCTATCGCATGACTGTTAGATAACTGAGGTCACGGTTCGTTCCCTTCGCACTCACTCCTTTTGACGATCCAGGTAACGAGATTCTTGTTGGCGGAGGTCCACTTCGTACGGAGAATGTCGGCTTCCCCGTTCTCAGATACGATGTCCGTGTATCTGGTACGTGCTCCACTGGTTACCGTCATCTCATATGTACCGCTAATATTCAAACGAACAATCAGAAGGGCAGCAACTGATTCCCATGCAACGCTATGTTGGCAACTCGGTGCGTTCTTAGCAGTACTATGAGCAAATATGGTGTCTGACAAGCCCAATGGCGCACAGGAATGGGTGGAAACGGCAACCTGTAACGGCTTAGGGCATGTCATTACAGGTTCCAACGACGGCAACATCAACGTGTTTGATATTGAATCCGGTAGCTGCATCAGCAAGCTGTGGAACAGCAAGGGCAATCCTGGTTCGGGCCGCTCAGGTACCTAACGTTTTGCTTTCCTGACGATAGTCTCTGCCCTCTTACTTTAAGGATCCTACATAACGAAACAGGGAGGATCACGTGCATGCAGGGATCGCCCTTGAGGCTTGTCAGTAGCACCATGGAAGGGCCCATCCTTCACTGGGACTTTACGCCGTCAATGTAAGTTTGTGATGTATGTAGAATCGTATGTTGGTTTACTCTGTAATGATCACTTCTTGAGTGTACCTCCGATTCTTTACCCCTCTATGTTGATTATCAAGCTACTTCAGTTCAAGGTCATATATTGGGAGAACGTCAAGAATATTCATATCTAAACAGGCTTGAGAATGGTCACTGCTGAGAGCATTCCTGAGGGTTCTCCACGCGCTTCCCATTGATGACCAGGTTCATATTAGAGGCAACATTCACCCTGATGCCTTCTTTGACGAAGATGTTGCTCTTTTCCTTGCCGTCGAGCAGTACCTCGCGATAGCCCTCGGCATTCTTCTCCCCGTACATAACCCTCCGCACTTGTTGCACGTTCCATTCACTTGCTAAGGGTGCCGCCTCTGCTACAGCGCTCGTAGACGACGAGGAGGTTGACGATGAAGATGAAGATGACGAAGAAGATGATGATGACGATGAGATAGGCTCAGTCTGGTGTGTGCGACACAAGGGACAGTAGGGCTTGATTGCAAGGGCTCGTGTAATACATGTGCGGCAGAAGGCGTGCCGACACTGCGTGTATGTCCTCTCCTTTCTACTACCGACCAATGCTGAAAAGGATTCCAGACAGATCGGGCACCCGTCTTCGTCGTCCTCATCACCTTCATCGTCCCCGTTCTCCAGTTCTTCGGTTGTCGGCGCGCTGGCCTCCTGGAAGGCATCCTCTGCCTGAGGCTTTGTGGGCGAGAAGCCACCTTTTTGGGTTTCCCTGCATCATCGACATTGACATTCACCTGAGCGTGAGCATTCCATATCTTGCAAAGGCGTACGAGCAGCAGAACCTGTGAATCCTCCGACGCTCCAAGGCATCTTCCTTCATCAGTTCTATTTCCTTCTTTCGCTTCTCAATCCGATTCAAATTTTTCATTGTCGTTCGCACCTGCAGTGAGAAAGCAACACGCAGAACATGACGGAAAGCTTAGTCGTCAGCTGATCGGGACAATCAAGGTCGGAGACCATACCGTCTTCCCTTTATCAAGGAAGTCAATCAACAAAGGCTCATGAAACTTGCTCTCTGCGAGGAGGGACTGGAGTACATTCTTATCTCAGCATTCACCTTTCATGGTGCGATTGCAGGCGTACATTCAAGAAGGCCTTGATGCCATCCTGTCGCTTAACCAGTTTCTCAGGACTCATCATCCAATGCTTAGGAGGGAATGGTGGTAACTGATCCTCCCCATACATGGCAGCCAACTGCAGTGGTAACATGTAGATGAGTGTGTAGCCCTTGTCATCAGTGATGGAGGGATGAGATATCGACCATGGTCTTGAGGGAATGCAACTCTGAATAGCGGGCCAGCTTGGCCCACGAGTAGCCGTTAGTTTCTAGACAGATCATGTGGAGCTGTTTGAAGTCCACAGGTGCACATAGGATAAATGGGATCAATAGGACTTAAGCATAGATATCCGCCAATAGGGACATACCATTGCGCTCGGATGGCTTCGCGGATAGACACCGATGGCCGTGACTTTCCAGTCAGCAGTGCGCATGCCCTCGTCATCCTCCTCTTCGTGCAGCTTGCCTCCTTTCTTCATCTCTCTATGTATGGTTTGTTGCGGGCACTGACTTATCGTGTTTCTTGTCTTGGTGGAAAAGTACGTAGAAAACGCCGAAGTGGCTAACTCCTATTGAACTTCACCTCCGGTCACGCCGCTTGGGACGAAACAAGGCATCCGGTGGCCACTCGGAGTGTTGCGGTGTTGAATGTATCCATGTTCATTTTATTATGTGATTTATCTCCACAGACAAGTTATGAGAAGTGCATCTTGTGTTCCAGTTTAGCCGCTTTGAGTAGAGCCAGTTGTCGCTTCTTCTCTTGCCTCTCCTTGTCCTGGTGGTCACCAGCATGGGTTGTAGGTCAGTCATCACACAACCCCATTTAACTTCAGCAAAGGCTTTCGCCACTGCCTTGGGTGAGCCACGTACTTTCATGTGAGTGTTTCTTGGCTTTATTGCCTGATCATGATGACACACCATGAAAGGTAGGTTGGTCAGTCTCGTGACAAGCACAGGGGAAGACAGGAATCATCCTCACGCACCTTGTTCATAGGATCGAACAGAAAAGTGAGGTAGTCGTCGTGAAAGCGTGCATCCTTCAGCAACCCCTGTCCAAGGAAGTACAAAGGATCCGTCAACGACACGCATGATGGCTTATACAATGAGCACACAGAAAGGATGAACGTACATTGACAAAGTAGAGCACCTCCTGAGCTCGTTGTTGGGTGTTCCAAGATGAAGGGAAAGCAGGCATTTTGTCCTGTCCATGACGAACCACTAGCTGTAGGGTTTCATCAGTCTTCACCCTATGAAGTTGCAACCTTTCAAGATCGACTGTATGCACCAAGGAGTGGAGAAGTTGAAGAAAGTCTTTTTTCAGCGACACGGTCCACGATCCGTATCCGGTCGCCAGCGTTATCTTGTACTCCTGTCATGAGCACCACCAGATAGTTAGGACAGGAGCGTGCGTGCAGCTATATGTTGCAGTCGATGGGCACCATACGCCAAAGTCGGTGACCTCTATCTGCGTGGCTTGCCACTCGCCCATGGGGCAATACAAATCCCTCTGACGGAAGGACATGGCAGGTGAAGTGGTAGTGTGCACTGTTTGTATCTTGACTCCACTGTTTGTATCTTGACTCCACTGCGGAAAGACGGACCTCGGGGTGTACGGGACGGCTATATGAAGATTCTCTCGACAATCACGTTGTCCTATTGCGCTTCAGTTCACAGTATACCATGAGATTTCAGCAAATTTGCTCAACTCCTACACGCCAATCATGGCGTACTAAGTTATTAGCTGACTGAAACAAGGGCGGTGACATGCAGGAATCTCTCCAAACAACTCACTGGGAACAAGAGGGATGTCCCTTTCTAGAAAGGCGAGGACCGACTGCACCACATTCCCTCCCTACGCAGGAAGTCAGCTCATATCAGTGGTCGGATACCACACCAGTGGTAAGAGGAAAACAAACATTCTTTAAAAGATTAAAAGTTGAATGAAAGCGGTGGACTCTTTCGTGGCGCATCAGAAGCCACAGGCAAGCAGTCGCGTGGGGCCGACCTTGATCGTTACCAGTCTGTCGGAACCCAGGTAGTCGATAGGGTAACTCTCACCACTGGTCTCCGCTGGCGATAGGATGATGTGAGTAGGGCTGCCGAGACCCCACTCCACGCACCACTCGTAGGCGTTGCTGCCGCAGTTGAAGCCGATCTGATTGTAGAATCCGTCGGTCGTGGCGCTGGACCATCCACCGCCGATGACATAGGGGCGAATCCACTTCTGCCAGTTGCCCGAGAGACTTGAGTGTCCCTGCGAGGAGCCAGCGTAGGTGAGGTACTGGCTCTGGTACCAGTCCGCCCTCTCCATGCACATCGCCCCGGACCCCGGCTTGGCGGTCGAGATGAAGATGTAGTCGGTCGGTGCTGCGGTGAAGCTCTGGAAGAAGGTAAGCACCGCGTCCGCCGGCACATCGTCGTACACCGTGTCAAGGAAGGCCATCCTGTGCACGCCAGGAACGGGTGACTCTGATGGTGTAGCCGAAACGGAGGGCGTGGGAGATGAACTGCTTGATGGGGAAGCCGAGACCGAGGGAGTGGACGTCCTTGAAGGCGAAGGAGTCGCTGAGTTGGACGGTGAAGGCGACGCTGAGGAAGAAGGTGATGGAGTCGCCGAGTTGGAAGGTGATGGTGAGGTAGATTCCAATGGAGAGGAGGAAGGTGACGGGGAGTGTGTCGGAGAGGAGGAAGGAAATGGACGACGGGAGGTCATGGGTGTAGGCGAATTGGTGGGCACTCTGGCTGGCCCATGACCGGTGCAACTGCCGATGACGGCAAGAAGAAGAACCTAACCAGGACGGCACCACCATGAGCAAGAGTACGATCACATAGATGAAGTGAATCATCATCATCATGCGTACCACAAGAAGGAGAACCAGATGTTGATGCATGGGGAGTAAGCGCAGGGGAAGGTGGAGGTTAGGAGTTAATGATTGAGCTGATGATAAATGGATGTTCTTTCTTATACCTGACCTGGGTCACTGTGTTCCCTGAACAAATGAACTTGAATACCGAATAACCAGTAGTTGGTCAACTGATGTCGGCAGTTCCCAAGTTCCAGGCATGTCTGATTGGTTAGGCTCTAATGCCCTCAGTTTTCGTCGACAGAATGATCAGCCTCGGTCACAGGCACTTGAGAACACCAAGAACGCAGTTCTCCTTTCTATCTCTATGGCCATAGAGCACAGACAACACAATAAGTGTCTTCATGAATGGAGGTCAGCAACTGGTATGAGAGCACAAAAGAAGGAGAAGTCTAAAAAGAACTTGATGGGGATTTTGAAATGCATTCTTAAAGAAGTAGCTAGTGAAGTCATATCTAAACCTGTGGGGATGTCATTCTTCTGTGCTGTCCAGGACACCACTGAGCTGCTGTTTCTCAAACTTAAGGAACTTCTACTATCATCTTGGTGTTGATATTCTTGGTCACTTAGAAGAAGTAGCCATCACCAAGTACACGTTCAGGATGTAGCTCCTGTGAGAGATATGTAATAAGAGTGGCATATCCTTGATTGTCTCCTTCAATTGTCACTCTTTCCCTTTCCTGGCAACTCTCAGGCAGGTGGTAATCACAGCAACCAAGCCCCCTCGTACCTGTTACTGAACAGCAGACTGACAGCTTTTGGTTTGACTCCGACCTGATGGCTGGTGATGTGGGGTTGTTCTCCTCTGAGCAATCTGACATGTCCCTCCACCAATCAAACTGAGGATTGTCAAACATGTGTGACGGATAGCTCACCAAGAGCAACAAGGGGTGAGTGTTCTGCTTCACTACTCAGAACCATACTCCGATCACATCACCCTAAACCGTCTCCACACCAGTGCAAGAATCATCATGTCGGCCCCCAAGCTGCAGCATGTCGAGTCTGCGTCCTTGCCCTACCTCCTCTCAGTGCCCACAGGAACGAGACCTGCCCAAGGATGGCCGGTGTTGTGCTTTCTGCATGGCTTCGATGAAGGCTCACCCATGCCCATTCACAAGGCCCTGACGATGCACGGCCCGCTCAATCCGAACAATCCGACGCGAGTGAAGGACACCTTCATCGTGGTGGCACCCCAGATGCCTATCAAGGGTGACCGATGGCATCGCCATGCAGATGAGGTGAAGGACATCGTGACGAATGTGCAACAGGTTCATCTGGGCGACACACGACGGACCTACCTGACCGGCTTCAGCTTTGGCGGGAACGGCGTCTTCGATCTGGCGCTTACGAATCCTGAGATGTGGGCCGCGCTCTGGCCAGTGGACCTTACGCGCGTCCCGCTGGCGGATCCGCAGCGGCCCGTCTGGATCAGCGTCGGTGAAGTGACACGGAGAGCCACGCGAGTGTTCATCAAGGTGCTCAACCTGAAATCAGCAGAGGAATCAATCGAAGAGGACAGGCTCTACCTGGATGAGGGTCAGGGGCATGTGGGCGCTGCTCGCCTGGCCTACCGAGACGAGCGTATCTACGACTGGCTGCTTGCCAGAAGTCTTGCTGAATAGTGGAACCTGAATGTCCTGCTCAATCACAATAACCCAATCAAAGTAATAAGAATGGTAATAGAATAGGAGCTAGGCATGGCGTGGTAACACTGAGCCGAGACAGAACTGCAGGAAGCCGTCTTCTAAAACAGTTGAATGCGATCGTTGAATTGGTCGCTCCCGCTTGTTGCGTCAGAAGATGTTTGTGGCAGCAGTAACGTCGAATTTACATATCGGACAAAGCTTATTCTTGAGGAGCCACGCATCAATGCAAGACTGATGGTAGAAGTGCACACAAGGCAACGTCTTCAGCGTGTCCCCATCCTCATACTCAGTCAGGCATATTGTACACCTGTCACGAGAAGAGAACAACTAATAAGGAATGCATTGCAGGACCAAGCCACGTTGTATGGCGTTCAGACGTACGTTGTAAGTTCTTCGTCTGGCTGTTCACCATTCTTTGTCCTCACCTTGGATTTGGAGAATACATGCGTGGGTAGTTGATCGATGACGCCGCTTGCTGGTGCGATGCTCACCGATCCTATCCTTTCTTCCAGCTCCAACAATTCCTGCACGTGCCTCGTCAGCTACTCGATCTCTTCATACCGAAGTTGGGGTCGAACCTCATAGCTCATATCATCAACGCTCTGTCCTTCGTTCTCATTGCTGTGCACGCTTTGAAGATGAGTGAGTAGATTCGTGTTATCGTGTACCGCGTAGGTCGCGCCCTATTTTTGCCAAGTCACCTTGCAGTTTCTATTTTAAGATGGAACGTGATATCCGTACCGTTTCAATTTGACATATCGGGCAGGCATACTTATGTGAGGCCGCTGATGCGTGTACTGTCGTGGCGTGTATGAAGAAGGCTCGCCGCTGCACATTCGGGGCAGTGCAGCCTGTGTAGGGACAGCGCAGGGTTCTGCCTGTTGTTGGCGATCCAACAGGCGCAGGAGCAGCGGCTGCCGTTGTCGGCGCAACCGAGTGGACGGCTTTCAGGTGGTTCGCCAAGTTCGTATCATCATGCACCGTATAGGTCTCTCCCTGAACACACGCGCGTGGGTTAAGAGTGACTCATCACCGCCATCGGCGCGCACGCAAGACAAGTTGACCGTACGGTGACCAGCGTGCAGAGAGGACAGGCATACTTCTGATTGGAGTCCTGCGCATGGAGACTCATCACGTGATTCACGAAGCTTTCGAGCGCAATGTGGCCACCATTCCAGCATCCGACGTACGGACAGCGCACCGTCACTGCTTTAATAGAAATCCATAAATATTAATTTTACACGAAAGGTTGGATGAAAAAATTATCATTAGCATAAATAAAAATAAAATTTAGAAATATTTATAATTTGATTAAATAATATTTTTCTTTTAACATATTTGTAAAATAAAAAACAGCAAAATCAAATAATAAATTACATCCAAATATACATATAATAAATAAACATATAATAAATAAATAAATATTAAGAAAATCGTACCGTGGGCGGTAGTCGGGGAAGTATCCTCTTGTGCCAGCAGCCGGGCGAACACCGAGTCGTCCTCTTCCGCCGCCAGCCGCCGGGCGAGCGCTGAGTCGGTTAGCAGGCGTCCACCACCGCCGGCGTCGGCGTGCGGAGGCGGGACGACAGGGTGGGTGGGCTGCTGCTGCTGCACGCCGTTACGCACGGCTGCCGCCTCTTCCTCGTCTTCGGCCGCCAGTTGCCGCGCGAGCGCCGAGTCGGTCAGCTCCGCGCGGCCGCCGCAGCCGGCCGCCGGGTCGTTGTAGCCATAGTCGAGATGGTACAGGGCTGGCGCCGACGGTTCCAAGAAGGAAGACGAAGAAGAAGAAGTGGTCGTCGTGGAAGTGGCGATCGGTGTCAACGAGACGAAGGAGCCGGCCGGGCTGGGTGGCGGCGGTTGCGTGCCATCCGTTGAGGTGGGACTGGTGTCGGTGGTGGCGTAGAAGGGCGAGAACGCCGCGTCTGAGTCTGTGTGTGCGCCACTGCCGTGGAAGATACCCTTGAGTAGGCGCCGCATCGTTTCCTCTCTGGATGTGTGGTAGGAAGCGCGAAGATGGTTGGTTTCGTGTTCACCACGGCAAACCCTCTTTCAGCAGATAAATTCAGACTATGCAAGTCCGTGGGGCCGTAATTCTGGCTACTTGGTGATTCCATGTTTCAAATTCCTTCAGGGGCATATATTTGTTGTAGCCATTGTACCGCAGAGAGCAACTTGTCAGTGAATCCGCTTGATTGTAGATTTCTTCGTGCTGATGAAGCAAGCGAGGCATGATCTGCTTCTAACTCTAAGGGCTGTGGATACTCCTTGTGGTGAAAAGTGTCCACCTTGTAAGGCCTCAGGTGAATGGTGAATGCGCACATTCGCGGCGACCATCGTGTGGTGAACAGAGCAGTCACGATGGTGCGAGCAACACCTGGTGATGATGAGCAATACTGACCCACACACGCGTGCGTGTTCAGGGAGAGGCCACAACGTACATGCACCTGGCGCACCATCTGCGGACCCTCCACGGTAATCTTCATGGGCATTTGATGTATAGCGCACACACGATGGGAGAAGGCGAAGGTGGGCTTGCTGACTGCAGACGTGGGTGCGTATCTCTATTTCTACTTAAGAAAAGTGTACAACTGCATCCTGACTCATACTCTGCAGTTCCTTTTGTGTTATGGTCTTCCCTGTAACATCAGTTGCGCTCTGTGCTTTCACCCTGCACGGATCGAGCAGTTTGTACTGAATACAGTTAAAGACCATCAGGGAGAATTCTAGAACGAACCTGAACTTCTGCTTGATTGTAGCGAAGAGCTGTTCCATCGTACGCGGATGCAGCACAACGATCTTGCGCTTCCCTCGGGTGCAAAGAGTTAATCGTAAGGGCTCCTGCGATTGCCTGCGTTAGTCTCACGTTCTATCTTGAAGGTCATTCAAAGATTTCAACCTCAGCTTCACGGGATAGGCGAAGATGGACTCGAACAGCACGGTCTGCAGGCTCATAAATGTCCTCCCTTAAATGTGGTGTAAGAGAACCGCATAGCAAGAGGAAGGCCGCTGTAGTTACTTTGGTGTTATCAGTTTGGAGAGATCGTCGCGTGTGCATTCAGCGACAAACTGAGACATATCATCAATGCGCAGGATATCTTCCCCATTAGAAAATGAAGCCAAGTTCTTGAGTCCCAACTGGATCGCTCGTCTTCCTTGTACTGGTTCGCCATTTGGGTGGTGGTCTACAAGTGTAGCACCGCGATCATGAGAATGCCCCTCGAACATGAAGCAGGAGGATTTATGATACCAGGGTCCCACTGCAGGCGAACCACTCCTGAATCTTCCCTACTTGACGCGATGGATATGTATCGGTCGAATGCTGATCGTTTCAGCCTACCCACCACCGCACGCAAAGGTGTCAAATGTTAGAGTTAACTTACGGCATGTACTCGCTACTGTGTTTGTACCATATGCCGAGCGTCATCTCCTGGTTCTTCTTTTTGCCCCACCCATTTCTGCCACAAATGAGTACATGCTGATGTCAGTCGTTCATTCATTCACAGCATGAGGTCAACACAAGACTGCAACGGAGCCAACCTGAACATCATCCATAGAAAGTTGGTCTTGATCCACGTCATGCGCGTTGTGGAATAATCAGGGCATCCCGTGAATCGCTGGTGTGTCACGGCGTACTGCCCAATCTCGGGCTTAAACGCCTGGTAGACCAGAACCGCCTCATCTGTAGTGCATCACACAAGAACGCGATGGCGGTGATGGTGCCAACCGATCCTTGTCGTTAGCACTCCTGCCAGCCCTGAAGAGAGGAAAAAACAAGAAGGGCCGGAACGGGCACCCGTAAACTGGGCAAGAATGAACTGTCCCAACTTGGGCCACCGTGCCACCTGTGCTGTATAGGCCTCGGTCTGCAAGACGTGCTGGAAAGTGGTGGCCCTTGCTGTCGTGGTCTCTTCTGTGTTTTCCATTTTCTTGTTGTGTGTACTTTGTTCCCTTTATGCACCGGCAGCCAATCACGAATGGAATGCATTCCTTTCGTTTCACAGAACAAATGTTAGGAAATTATTCGAAAATGCACTTTCGGAAACATTTCATATTTCTGAAACGATTAAGATCTCGTAAAGTTCAAATTAATATTCTGACCTGTGCGTACCCCGAACAATGGCGAAACGATCTTACGCCGCTGTGAGCGGAACAGTGGTAGTAGTGGTCGCACTCCTCCTTTGCGGCCTCGGCCATGCCGTGATTCAAGTGCACTCCCCCGTCTTTCATTCATTTTTTGTACAAATAACTTTATTTTCTCAAATTATTATCTTCTTTTTCCTAAAAAGGTCAACCCACGAACTCAACAATTCGTGGATGAGTACGGTCGGTCACGACTCTTTCACGGCGTGAATGCTGTGTACAAGGTACCGCCCGGAGCTTTTTTTAAAGGAAATAATTAAAAGCGGATATATACCAAAATACATTTTTATTATTTTTGTCATTTATTTCTATTTCTATTTTATTTTATATTATATTATATTTGTTTGACATGTTCTAAAATTGAGAGTAGGTGCCGCCGTACTATCCCGTACTCGACGCATTCGACCCGCAATTGTCGCTTACTGATCAAGACATGAAGAACCTCCAAAGCTGGGGATTCAACGTTGTCCGGGTACGACCGATCGATCAAAGAGGGCAGCTGTGTGCTCCCTCTTGTCCTGCTTGTGCTGCTGACGGTGATGTGCCTGACACGTGCTCTGCTTTGTGGTGTGATGGATGTGTGTCTGCGCAGTTGGGCGTGATGTGGCCTGGAGTGTCGCCAATCAACGGAACTTCGTTCAATGACACCTACATAAACGTGATGGCGTCTCTCATCAACAAGCTGGGCTCGTACGGCATTTACACCATCATTGGTGCGCATCAACCGCCAAACTTCTGATGAGACTCGGCTTTCGGGCCCAATGCTGAAGATTTGCTACACAGATGCCCACCAGGACTTGTTGACACGTAAGTATTGTGGAGAAGGCGCTCCCGACTGGGCTATTGATACGAGCGAAGCTCTTCCATTCCCGTTGCCGGTCACTGTTGAGGTGCACTTCTCTTCTTTTCTTTCATAGTAAAGAACTTAGTAGTCGTCTCACCGCGCTCTACTACAGCCCTATAAAGTGGATGCAAATGGATACCCCGCTCTCTCCGATTGTCTGCAGGTACACATTCTACTCTTGTGATCGATTGATGGGTTCTTAACATTGAATACATGTCTAGCATCTTTTCGGGGTCTACTACTTTGCTGATGCTACAATGTCTGCATTCCAAGACCTCTATGACAACAAGAGAAACATCCAAGATGCGTATGTGACTGTTCGCCTCTTGCCTGCACCGTGGTCACTCAAAGCTGATAGACTATAACGCTGTTAGCTTTATCAACTATTGGTCCAAGCTTGCGCAAACGTTCAAGGCATCGCCCTACGTGTTGGCGTATGAGCTGATCAACGAACCTGTACTTCTTTGCTTCTATGATGACGTACTTAAGACTCGCGCTAATCGAGCTCGGCAACATTTCTACTGTTTCAGTTTGCAGGACACATATACACGAAACCGTGGCTGATCGTGCCAGGAGTAGCCGACCGCGAGAACCTCTATCCTATGTATCAACGCCTCCACAAGGCCATTCGTCAGTGGGACGATCAGCACGGTATGTTCGTACGACTTAAAGACAACTCAAAGACTGAAATGGTTTTGAGGCAGTGATCTTCTACGAGTGCGCTACCAATGATCTCTGGGAAGTGGGATTCCCCGTAGGACCAGGCGGTCAGGCCTACAATGATCGTCAAGCTTTTGCTTATCATGTACATCCTGTCGTGTATGATTGTTGGTTTGAGTCTTTCTTCAATGATTCTCCTGTACCAGATCTACTGCGGTCCGACTGCGGCTGATGGATCACCGCGTAACGTGATTCTGTGCGACGCGGAGGACACCTATTTCTACGCTCTCTATAACAGCACTATTCAGAGACTCGGTGGAGGCTACTTCATGACTGAGTTTGGCGCAATGACCAACAGCACTAACAGCATCGACAACATTCACTATTTGACTGGCGCCTCTGATCAGTACCTTGCGTCATGGACATACTGGCAGTTCAAGGGTGAGTGTCTTCTCTCCCTCTCTACAGAGTATCTGTATCAACAATCCCACCATCTAGGCTACAATGACATAACTACCGCATCTCAGCCCACCGCCGAGTCATTCTACGATACCAAGGGTAACTTGGAGATCAACAAGGTTTTGTCGCTCACCTGAGGCTCTGAGAGTTCTGCTTCTTACAAGAGGGGTTCTGACACTAGGTGAAGGCTCTTTCCCGTACTTACGCTCGTGCCACAGCCGGTACCCTTACGGCTATGTCATTCGATCCTTCTACTGCCATCTTCCAACTGACATATCTTCTTAACTCGGTATGTACCTGCCACATTCTCATTCCTCATACTATTCTTACGTAGCCGTGCATCCAGAATGTCACCCAACCGACTGAGGTCTATCTCAACGAGGATCTCTATTATCCGCAGGGCTACACTGTATCCGTTTCTCCCACCCGTGGTACGTCAGCACATCACCAACACTTCGTAAGAAGAATCTCTTATCATGAGTCGCTCGATGATAGCTGTGCAGTGGAAATCGCCTGGCAAGAACCTGGTCTGGGTTTACGCCCTCCCCACAGCAACCAACGACATGCCGGTCTCCGTCATTATCACTCCGAAGAGCAGTTGATCGTGCCTGTGTTAACTATTTATGCTACCTCTTTTACTTTTGGACTCATAACAGCGATTTCATCCATACATCGAGTGAGTGACGTCAGCAAGAACAATAACCTACAATAGGCACCAGTAGACTAAGCTGAAGCTTCCAGTCCAGATTGATGCCGGTGTTGCAGCTGGCGGTCCAGACCACCAGTCAGAAGGCACATGGTCTGTACCTATCTTGTGAATGTTGTGGAGGCCATACCTCTAGGCACTGTTGTGTCATAACAGTCCCATAAATAGAACACTTCTCTCTCTACCTTACGTTCATTCAGTACATCCCTATTTTGATCTCGTAAAGAGAGACTCGAATGCAGCCTCGATTGGCCTATGTACACCATGTACATGTGTCACGCATTCGGAGTGAGAAGGGGGTTGTAACGGTGAACACGAACTTTATCATGACCACAACCATGACCATCCTCCTTTCCGAGCTGAAGGCTTCATCTACTGCTGGTTGAAGTTCTTGTGTTCGGCGTCCATGTGCGAGTCATCCTTGCTCCTGGTGGCGAAGACCCACGAGTAGCCGTCCTGATCGTCCAGACTCGTGATGCGGTCGCCGTAGAACGTGTCCTGAGGCTCAATGGTCGCGCGGGCGCCGGCGGCGATGGCCTTGCGGTAGAAAGCGTCAACGTCGTCGACGTAGATATACAGCTTCATCGGGCTCGGGTGGCCGCTGATGACTGGCGAGGCGGGCGACGACCCGTGGGCGCCGGCCTTGTTGATCATGATGGTCACGTCGCGATAGCGGAGCTTCGCGTGGGTGTCAGTGCTGTTCGGAAGGGCAGTGAAGCCGTCGAAGGCAGACGTGTAGAAGGCGACTGACTTAAGCACATCCGCCACGAAGATCGAAGGCGTTACCCAACCAAAACCGGACTGACGCGGGTCTCGGGGCTGCTCGGTTGCACTCATGCTTAGCTGCTTCAAACTAGCTACGAAGCTGCGGATAACTGGTAAAAGAGGCAAGGAAAAGGATAAAGGAAGGCCTTGATGCAATCGCTGTAATTATTGGACGTTGAGGCGAGATTGCTCGAATTCTTTTCAAAATAAAATAAAAAAGTTTCTTGCAAGAATTTGAATTATTTGTAGACCTGTAATTTACTACGCCAAATCCCCACAAGGTGAGTGAGGTACGTTCTCATGGCGTCCATCATCAGTGCTGTGCCGTGGATTCGACAAGGTTACCGTCAGCATAAAACGGTGAAACCTTTTCCACACAGCGTTGTGAGCAGAGCAGACCAAGGACTGGTACACGGTCCACCGACCACTCTGACCAGCACTCAAAGTGTGTCTCAAAGTACGGCCTGATCGTGTTCATCACACAGATTAGTTCTTCTCACAAATGTGTCAATAATGGATCACGCACCCACAACAACAGGAGCAACGGCTGGCCGAGTGTAGGTATTCTGCTACAGGAAGTGGGAGCGTGAGATCCTCGTGATCTTGCTTGTAAAGGCCATGATGTAGCACAACACGTGCCGCCATCTCCTGCAAACGCATCGGATCTGTTTAAGGTCAAGTCAACAGTTAGTCTGGCAAGTAAGTGAGCGTGATGAACAGAACCTTTAGGAAAGGGTGCCAAAGCTGGAAGCGGAGGAGGTTTCACGTATTCCTGTTTTGTTGACCCAAACAGTGCCCGTAGAGATATGTTCACCTTTTTGAGTGACGTATGAACGATCTCATATGGAAGCCAGTGAAGGCTATAGCTCATGTACACGTCCATCGTGCAAAGTTGTTTGAGCTGTCCAATGCCTGAAGGTATCTCGCTGATCTAGAAGATGAATAACAGAATGGTCATCAGTATCATGATGACTCTTGATCAAGAGAGTCACTTTTCTGTGATGCAGATGAACGCACATTCGCCATGAAGCAGACGAGCTGGCGCAGATTGCGTAGCTTCCACACTCCACTGGGCAATGCCTTGCAACGGGTAGCAGACAGGCAGATGCCGACCACATCATCAGCAAACTGTAGATCCAAGCATTCAATCACGTCAGCCGAAAGTAAGGCATCTTTGCCCGGCTTCTTCATCTCACTTCACATGAAGAAGGCACATGCCGTACCAGACGGCGATCATCATCAGACAATGGATTCTTAGGATCAAGCCAACGCGCTGCAGTCGCAGCTGCCGGATCAGCTACTCGTGCTGGATGATCGTTATCGTCTTCCTCACCTGTCCATACGCGCTGCTGCCTACGCATGCTGGCTAACTTCACCCACCCATCAGGCACACGTGCCAGCTCTGCCAACAACTGTACCGTAGGGTGTATGACGTCAGCAAGGTTTTTCACAGAATGATAAAAAACGCAAAATTCATACAATATAAAATAAAATAAAATAAAATAATCAAAACCTCTTGCCGTTCGGCCTCCGTAAGGAACTGCGATTCTTGCGGGAGGGAGAACGGATTGTGTTTGAGTGAGAACACATAGGGCGGTGGTAACTCCTCCTCTAATTCTTCTTCTTCCTCTTCATACCCCATGGCTTCTACTGTTTGTTTACAGTGAGCTATGTCGTGGTACTGCTTCCCTCTCTAGACCGGATCACTCCTATCTTCGGTGAAACACTTTGTTTCTCATTGGTCGTGCTTGCTCTAGGACAGGTAGAGGACATGAATTCCACTATCTGAAAAGCCACTCATGTGCCGATCCAACGAAAAGGCCGTGACAGTACTGTCCTCTTTCCTTGTGCGTACATCTTTCCTTCACCACAAAGAGCTCCCACACATCTCCTGCCTAACTCAACCAAAAAACACTACTGCTGCCTGGGCACGCCCTCTGTGCTGGGACATGGTCCAGACCGATCAACCAGAAGAGAATGCCAGGTCTGGCCAGACAGATGATCGGCAAGCAAGGATTGGTGATCACCACCCACACGGAAGATATCCCTAAGCGCTTTCTCCAGAGTTACGGCAATAAGGTATCCTACGTCGACGTTCCCCTTTAAGCATGGCTGCACAGCAACCTCCTGAGAGACCAGATATCCCGAGTGTGTAAGGCGAGGAATCATGGAGTCATGTTGTGGAAGTTGTAAAACGGATTGTCATGATATCTGTCGCGCACTCAGTCTCGTGCTATTCAGACAGGCTTGGCTGAGAGGCGGATGATGATGTCGCCCAGTCTGGACTGCGAGTTCAGGGAGAGGTCAATGTAGGGCTGGCCGCTTTTATGCTGCAGGAAGGCCAGAACTGTGGGTCTGAGGTCCAGGCGTCCGATCGGAGTGCTGGAGTCGCCCTCCGTGTAGAAGAACTGCAGCAGGGAGTCATCCACCACGAACTCCTGGTTCACGAACACCGACAAGTCATCATGAGGGACCCTCTTGTCGAACACAGTCACCGCATCATCGGACTTGATCTGTGATTGTTGTTCATTGGAGTGAGTGAATGTCATGTTGCCACTGAACGAACACAAGGCAAGGTGTACCTTGAAGGTGGTTGTGCCCTTGAGTTCAGCCTCTGATTCTACCCTCGACACTTTGAGGGTTATCTTGCCGTGGTGGGTCATGGCGAAGGTTACGCACTCGTTCGCCACCTCGTCCGAGAAGCCGTTGTCGGGGCCCAGAGTGTTGATGCTGTTCTCCTCAAATCTGAAGTTGCCAGTCTTGAACCCTTCAGCGCCCTTGTCATAACTCTTCGGAGGGAAAGGATCGACAAGTTGACTCTACCAGTAGAGAAATGAAATCAATATATATATCCACTCATACAGACTTCAGCTTCGGTGAGCGCGAGTACCTTCTTCATGGTGTGTCAGAGGGTAGAGCAGGTTGAACGTCACTGGTCTGGTGTTGCGGGCGATAAAGCCAGAGAGTTGGGTAACACTTTATAGTTCCACAAAATGAAGAGAAATGTACGCGGATGCTGAATTGTTAATTAGGGCTGCGGACAGACAGTGCTACCCCATAACCAAAAGGGCACCACGGACACCTTTACCTTTTGCTCCGGTACCGCGGACAACGGGCTTGGGCGCAGCGACCAATCCAACCGGAGCGAATGTTCATGAACACCTATGATGCTGGGACTTTTGTCTGCATGCTTGGGCTTGTCGCGAGTCTTTCACTGGCGTCACCACCACTTCCTCCTCCACTACCACTGCTATGGTGCATGGTACGGGTCAAGTACGCTGAAGGGCACACCAGGCCTGGTTTGATGGTCCCGCCCTAGCTTGCTTCTCGTACGCTCCCCTTTCTCTTCCAACTATCTCGTTTCTTTTAACGTTGGTAGCGGCGGCGAGTTGTGCTTGTTGGCGCGCAGCCACTGCAGCATATCTAGATTCCCTTACGCAGCAGCAGTGGTCCGTGCAGGGCTGGACCATCCTGTGGTATCTGTAGCTGAGAGCGATATCCTAAGCAGAGGAAGAATGACAGTATGACAGTAACGCCAGCAGCCACACATCGTCATGGTCGACGAGAAGGTGGTCCCAGCTGCGGCCATCTCAAGCGGTCAATTCAAGGGTCTTACTTAATGAGGTTGCCTTATTTACTTGGGTGACCCAGGTAGGCCTCGGCGGTCTCCTTCATCTTGATCAACACCATCGATGAGATCTCCTCGGGGGAGAACTCCTTGGTCTCGCCCTTGTACGCGACCTGGATGAAGGGCTTGTCGCCGGGCTTCTGGACGACCTTGAAGGGCCAGTGCTTCATGTCGGCCTGCACGATGGGATCGGAGAAGTTACGGCCAATGAGATGCTTGGCGTCGAAGACCGTGTTGGCGCTTTAGGAAAAGAGAATGACTCTTTAACAAGGACCACTCATGTCTCGAATTTCATAAAGGGCCTCATAACAGTCCTAAGTCAATGAGGGTGAACTATCCTTGTTTATTTTCTGATGAGAGCAGATGTTTCACAGTGAAACATGACCACTCTTCAAGTGTGAACAAGGTGATAAAGATCATTATACTTGGCATGAAGATACTGTAAAAAGTGGGCTGGATTCAGTGGCTCACCAGTTACCTCTTTGCACAGGTCATCTGCTGAGAGGGGAAGAGCGCCCTTCTTGTGGATTTTTTCATTCAACCACACCTGATTCAGTAAAATGATGTTCAATTGAAGAGATCATGAGACAATGATAATGCAGAAGGAACCTTGATGGCATCAAAGTGACCCTTGCCTAACTGCTCCTCAAGGTCAGGTATGTCTTCCTTTGCCTTATTGTAGAATTGGCTGTGTCATGACGTGGAATGGGTGAGACAACAATCCAGGATACAAGCTAAGTGGCATCACCATACCAGGCATACATGGCACCCAACGTGTAGGTAGGGAAGTAGCCAAACATTCCTTAACAGAACACATGGAAGCAGAACGTTACTTTGCTGTTAGTCATCAAGCAGATTGTAAGGAGATGTACCGAAACTCCAGTGAATGTCCTGGAGTACGCCCTCCCGATCGTTGGGAGGAACGATGCCCAAGTATGACTGAATTTTTTCGTTCCATGCCTGATCGGAAACAAGATGGATCGTTCAGCATCTATCCATAGCGAAGCAAGGAAAGGAAAGTACCTTGGGAAGATCATCAACGGACAGAGTGCCGTTGAAGAGGTCGCGCTCTAGCTCAAAGCGGGTAATGACATGCAGCGAATAGGTCACCTACGCATATGATCACTCATCAATGCTTGGATTCAATCATCAAAGTTGAAGGAGCAGGCACCTCATCGGCGTATACACGAATCAGGGAAGGGGCTACCACGTTGAGAGCGCGGTACAGATCCTCCTCAGAGTGCTCCTTCTGCAGCTGGGGGAAGTACTCACACACGACCGGCCAGGCGTACTACCAACTATACTGTCAGAGGGAGGCCTCGAGCGAGAGCGAGGGCATTCACCTTCCAGAAGTGGCGACTCTTGCCGACCATCCGCTCGTAGAAGAGGCTCTGGGATTCGTGTATACTGGAGATAGATTAGACAGCTTCAGTGCTTCCAAAAGGAAAGGTGCACCATGTACCTGGGCCCATGCGCGCGGCTCACGGGCAGGCTCACGTAGTCTGGATTGAGTCCTTGTTCGAAGATTCCATGGCCTGAAAGGTGTATCCCCAGGTAGTGAATCAGTCAAGTTCTTCATGCCGATCTTGGAAAGGAACCGGTACCGGTCTCGTGCATAGTTCCTGTCAGGCCCTCAAGGAAGTTGGAGGAGTAGCGTGTGGTGATGCGCACATCTGGAATACAGTTGAGATGAGGTGAGTCTCGTTACCTGTCTATCAATGACATGGTACCCGTTGGATGAAGGCCAGTCGTGAAGGGGTGCGTAGAGACATCCTGAGTCAAGAATGATAAGCTTGCAGCAATCAAGTACGTATGGGACGATCAGAATTACCAGTCGTCCACTTTCAAAGTTGAAGCCAAGATCACGGCTAATGCGCCGACCAAGCTGCTCCTGCGCAGTAACAGAGTAGGCATCGGAATTGAAGAAGGACCGATCGAAGTTAAGCTCTGGATTGTTGGCCTTGGCCTGAGTGATCGCTGCAACGAGGGGCAGCAAACCGGCCTTCACCTGATATTGAACATGTGCAGCGTTCAATCACAAGCGAATGGACGGCGATGGCGATAGAAAGGTACCTGAGAGAAGATCTCTTCGAAGCGCGCCGTAGTCATTCCACGCTCGAACAGATCAATGCACATATCATAGGCGGACTTGGTCGGATCAATGAGGTAGCTCATCTTCTTACGCAGTTCAATCCACTCCTTTAGCTTCGGAGCAAAGCTGGCAAAGTCTGAAGCGTATCCTCACCTCTCAGCATTGATCAATATCATGCTGACGATTGAGCAAGTGGTACCGCTATTCTTCCGTGCTTCCGTCCAGACACCGAGGGTTTGGCTCTCAAGATCAGCCACACGTTGTGCCAGTTCCTTAGGCACGCGTACTTCCTGCACGGTTATAGAATAAGTGACGAAATGTAACTCCTATTGCCAACACTTGAAGAAGAGAGTGACATATACCCGATCATAGTCGCGCTTTGCATCCCTGACATTCGCTCGTTCGTACTCGTTCAACTCCTAATGAGGGCGTTGTGGTCAGACCAAACACAACAAGGATGACCAGAAGAAAACAGCGAAGTGGTGGAGAAACCGAAGAGGACTCGATGTGCTCGGCAAGCGAGTCGATCAGCTTGCCCAGTTCGGGTGAGGTTTTCTTCTCGTGGAATACACCAGCAAGCACTGCCATGTGTTTGCCTCGGGACTCTGCCGTCGCGTCCCCGCTCCATCATCAGTCATTGTATCCACCTTTACATTTTGAGACAATCGAAACCGTACCGGAAGCAGCTTTGGGCATCTTCACCGACATGTCCCTGTACAATTATTTTTATGAGTGCTTATCTGTTTTAAGACATTATTTATTATTTCTATTACATTATATTTTTATGTTATTATTTACTGAAGTGTCATTTTGGTACAAATATATGAAATTTTTTATAAAAAAGATAAGAAGCATACCAGGAGAGAAGGCCAGAGATGGACTGGAGGTGGGAGAGCTCCTGCAGCCGTTGGGTGAGTTCCGTGTAGCGCTCCCTCACGCTGGTGGTGTTTTCCATGGTTCACTCTTCGCGACAGTCACACAAGCTCCGGTTCAGTCCCACCAGGAAGGGATGTACACACGTAGCGGGCGAGTGTTATCGGCGAGCAAGCTCAAGCAGACGCGATTGGTCCCGAGATACCCGTTGTGTGTTACCCGCTCTCGGAGTTAAACTGTCCTTGGGAATGGTCGATCAACGCGTTCATTCTTGAGTTGGGGTCTAACCTCGGCGTACTGACAGGATACGTCATCTAAGAAGATTGCGAACCTCTTCAGTTTTATCTGATGGGCGGTGAGGATACACTCTCCATGGACGCTTCGTGGAGGGGCAATGGAAGATTGTGGAATTCTTAATGATTCCTTGCGGGTCTTGTTGCCAGTGCCTTGTAGCGTTGGCTCCTCAGCCTGATCTATTGTCTCCTTGTCATCATTTGAGATTTATTAGTATCGACGAACGTGCGTGTTACACTTGCCCTTCTGTGGTAGCGGCCTTCTTAGCTCTTTTCCGATTCCTCTTCTTCTTCTTTTGGCCATCATTGGCAGCAGGAGCCGATGATGCATTGGTCTCGACCTCATCAGTCACAACGCCAGTTTCGGGTGTTGCCTGCTCTTCGGCCCCATTGTCGCCTTTCTCCTCCTCCTTCGTTTCGTTCGTCTTCACTCCCGTCTTCCTTCTCTTCTTAGGCGAGACGGCAGACTGTACCGCACCAGAGACCTCTTCCCGCGCAGGATTGCGGGACTTCTGATTCCGCTTCTTTCCCGGCTGTCTCTCTGACTTGACCCTACATTCATCATCGATCAATCAGACATCATCGTCATCAATGAATGCATAAGCGTCCACTTCAGAGCCGATCAGAACAAGCTGGCGTACTCTGCATTGCCCGACGTAGACAAGCTCACATTCTCATCGTTGGGTTCTTCTTCCTCCTCGGCCTCCTCTTTCACCTGCTTTGGTGGCACCTCCGCCTTCTTGTCTCCTGTCGTCCTACGCTTCTTGTTTGGCTGCACATTTTTTGTTAATTATTAAAAATCAGCATAAAAATTCAAAGTAAACGTGATCTTTTCTTTCTTAAATTAAGTGTTTTGGAAAGAGTTTTAAATAAATATTTCAAATATCAAAAATTAGAAAAAGAATAAAAATTAGTAAAATTTATTTAATAGATCTTTCATGTTTAATTTCATAAATAAGAAAAAAACAGTAAATTGGTTTACCTGTTCTGCCTTTAGTGTGGCGTTTCCGGTCCCGCTGACGGTCTTCATCTCCGACAGCTGTTTGGCGTTCTTGCCTCCTCCGGAGCCCTTCTCCGTTGTTGTTCGTTTCCTCTTCCTGCCTCCGCCCTTGCGATCACCTTCTTCACGGAGGGGCTTCGGCGGAGGCTGGCCCTTGGGCTTGCCTCGGGCCGGTCTCTTTGGCAGCGTGCTCCTCTTCCTCCTTCCCATCACGATTTATGACGAGATGAGCTTAACGGACAAAGAAAACAGAAAATTTTCATAACCGTTTCAAAAATTTCAGATATGTTTTGAAATTCTAGACTCTCAATCATGCATTTGATGATGTGTTAGGGTGATAGCAAAATTTATTGATGGCTTTCTTGATGGCACCTGTCCAGCTCCACCACCAGAATAGACCTGCTTTGAAGTAGTCCTCAGTCAAGAGCAGGTTGATGATATCAAGGTCGCCAGAGGCAGCAGCCGCATGAAGTGGTGGTTCTCTCGGTCTGATGGTTTCATTCTTCTCCATGAAAGGCCAGTAGTTATAGACGAATGAAGTGGCCCCTCCTTGTCGAGCAAGCTGAATGTACATTGGAATCATGAAAGAAGTATAAGGCACTCACCAAGGCACTATGGATGTGACCAACGAAGATCAGAGAACCTTGACTAAAGAGTGATGAACGGAGTAAGGTGATGATAGCGAAGAGAGCAATGATAAGGTGGCCGACAACCTCTGATGATTCTGGTATTCTTCGGGAACACCTAGGGTGTTGTGCGCCTTGTGCACAACCTTTTGGGCTTTAGCTCTTGGCCGTTCTTACTTTTTTCTGGCCCAGACCCACATGCGCGGGTATGAGGGAGCTTTGACGTTTTAATCGCTGCCGTACGGGACTTGGTGGTCGAGGAAGGAGAGCCCAAGGAAATGGTGTTACTTCGTTCATAACATAACACACTCGTCGAGCTCCCACACCGTCCGCAGTCTCCCTTCCTTTTTTTAATTCCTATTGCTCACTGCCCCTATTTCAATAAAACCGATTTATCATCGTCCCATCTTTTGTTTCTTACAAACGTAACAAGTACACAGCTTCTCCACCATAACCAGGACATGCTCGGCTTGTCAACAGCGAAGGTACTAGGACCTTGTCATCGCGATTCCATTGATCATGAGTTGGCCGGACGATGGATC
>CDEZ01021210.1:0-47395 GCA_000826365.1 Acanthamoeba royreba
GGAGGCAGCCGATGTGTGCGCCCGGGTGTTTCAGGGTTTCTTTGCTTGCGTATCCTACATAGCAGAATTAAGAACATGCCTCTGATCTCCTACACCTTAACAAACCGCGTACCTGTTGATATTGTCCAATAGTACTCTATCCTTCGGGGTGAGGACCACAGGAAAAGCGTAGTGTCGGCACGCGATCAGCGTCTGCACGATATTGCGAACCTTTTCCTTGTGCCGGAAAGTAATGATTGGCGCTGACATGACATCTTTTGCCTTGAAAGTGTCCACGCCTATATGATTCATCGTAAAAGGAAAGTAAGCAAAAGGTTGTGAAGTGTCAACCCAGGCAGATGTACCTCGGACGACGGGATCGCTGTCGAGGAATGGTACGCATCTTACTTCAAGCAGCGCATGGTAAAGTGAATGTGTAGCTGTGTCGGCGATGGACTTGGCAATCATCACGGCCAGCATAATGGGGAGCAAGAAGTGGATATCGTTTGAAAGCTCGGTCACGATTACCGCGAGGGCGATGGTTAGTCTTGATACACCGGCAAAGAATGACGCCGCGCCAATTAGCGCGAAGACGCCCGGGTCGAGCCAATTGGCCGTAATTCCGAGATAATCGATCGATGCCAGACCTACAGGATGACAGCCTTGTTAGAGTCAAACTTCAACGCACACTAAAAATTGAGTACACACCAATGATGCGACCGAGAGTAGCCCCTATAACTAACATAGGCAAGACAATACCGCTGGAGATGGCCATGCCTGAAGAATATTGCTTGGTTCAGCAACACATTGCGGAACATGCGACAGACAGGTGACGATTGTACCAGATGAGTAGCAGGCAAAGAAGAAGTATATCGTTAAGAAAACGCCAAGAGACGTATACGAGAATCGGTAAGTGGTGCCGCGGGAAAACAGGTGGCGAATAGCTTCGTCTCCCACGTTGAACATGAGCTGCAGATGAGGGACGCCTACAATTAATAGACACAATAGCAATAAAATGGCAAGTCTGGATGATAATACCGTAGCGAGGGGACTGTACTCGTCTTCGTTATCGCAGGCGTGCTTCACCAGCCGATACTTGTCACTGTCGATTGGGTTCTCGGGCTTGGACTGGCAAGGGAAAGCCAAGGGAAGGAAAAGGCACAGAGAAGAGAAGATGATAACCACGATACAAGGCTCTGCCAGACGATGTCAGTAGAAAAACATCAAGAATAAGGGAAAACAGAAGCGGTACCAAGAAGCCTCAACAATTTGTACGGGACGAAGAAGCGGTTCCTGAAACGAGTGATCTTGAGATTGAGGTAGGTGAAGATAGTGCCCAAGATGCCGCCACAGATGCCGATGACGATAGTAGGAACCATTGTGAGGATGTGCATCTCTATGTACTGATTCACGGGGAACAGAATCGTGGAAGCCTCAATGAAGTAGCCAAATCGCCCTGTAGGCACCCAGGCAATAAATGCTGAATTGAGAAGCGATGCTGCGAAAGTCGCCATAAGGCATCCGACGAAGATCATATAGGTCAGCTTCTGATTCCAGAAAGAGGCCACTTCTTCTCTCACGAAAAGCAAACCACTGTGAGGGTGATGTCAGGAATGTGTTCCTCAATCAGCAACGGAAGTGAGGACGTACCCGATGGGTGCACCGAAGGCTGCAGACACACCAGCCGCAGCGCCGCCAGTAATAAAGTCGCGGCGATCTTGTGTGTTACGGAAACGAGTGAGGAATGAAGGATTCCAATTCAGCGTGCGTGAGCGCCCCTGGGTGAGGTTGGCTCCCACCATGGCGCCCATATGAATCATTGGACCCTCGGGTCCTGCAGATGTTTATCGCACATTTTAGCTCCATCCATCTACGGTCTCAAGCGAAGGCACACGCACCAACAGGTAGGCCAGATGCTATGGCAAGCACGCATGACACAAACTTGACGATAAGCGTGCGGACGTTGAATATCTTGGGTAAATTCACGCCGTTGAGGTAAGCCATCACGTCAGGTATACCAGATCCACCTGCTGGTGGCTGCGTTGAAGTGTGAAGAAAGCTATTAGTGAAGTTGTCCAAAGGAAGCTTTGTTTGGCTGTTCCGTACCTGCCAGTACACAACAAGGGCGCTGGCACAGAGGACTGTGATTAAACTGTAACCCACGAAGGCCAGCCACGCTAGAGGGTACGCGACTGCCTTGTTCAAATCGTCTTGATTGTCGAGAATGAATTCTGTAAAAGCACAGAAGGTCAGTGAGCAATTCTTAGTGATCCGTCGTGCGCCAGTGGGCATTCGTTCACTCACCAGTTACTTTGAAGTGTCCCTCTGCGATGAGCTCGGTGGTTTGCTTGAGTAGGAACGCCACGATGCCGACGGCCGCGCCCACGATGCAGAAGAGGAGCCACTTGGAGAGGTCCTTCCGCACATACCACCACCAGGTCTTCTGCTGTAGGTACTTGCGGTAGACCTGCGACTGCGGCACGTTGTAGTCGAGACTCTCGTACTCGTTCATCCGCTCTCGCTCGCTGAAGGTGAAGTGGTGCGCGGCGTTGCCAGGCCTCAAGTCTGGGTCGCGCTCCTCTGGGCTGTGTGGGCACAGCCGCCGCCGCAGCCCGTTCATGAAGCCACCGCCGCCGTTGTCGCCTCGCCAGCTGCTGCTCCCGTTGGAGCCTACCATGTGCGCTCGGCCGTCGTCATCTTCAAAAAGGGTATCATGGAACTGCAGCTGTTGCTGCTCATCTTCATCGTCTGTCGATCTCTGCAACATCGCGTGGTGTGGGCGATGATGTCGAGAAGAGGAGGATTGAGTATGGTGATGATCTGGATCCAACTGTTCGAGCTCGACGCCCCACTCGTCGGCAGCCCCGGAGAAGGAGGAAGAGGAAGAGGAGAAGATGGACGACGTTGTGGAAAAGTTGAAATTAAGAAATATTTTTGTAACAAATTAGGAATGTCCCGCACCTTGCTCGATTTATGGTGTCCGCGGATTAATTTCCCAAATAAATCGTAATGGCAAGCGCAGAAAAAGAATGGGAGGGATGAGAAGAGGAGACGCGCACGGATGGAGGAGGAAAGAGGGGCAGGGAAGGAAGGACGAGGAAGATCCTCTAGAGATGGGGGCGATAGCGAACCGGGCCCGCACTGCTGCGCGAGATTTCGTCCTCGAGCAGGGTACATATGGAATTTTCACAGGCATTTAACAAATCACGATATGAAAACACTCAAAGAATGTAATGATTTAAATTCCCTAAGTGTACCAGGAGGAATTCCAGACATGCAACTGCAACATTAGAGTGATTGCTGCAGATAGGCGTACTCGGAGGAGTATTGGCCCTCGGCGCCGCAGCTGTTGGAACATGCGAATATGGCCACACAGCCAAATTCGAGCTGTACGTCCGTCACTTTATCTTGACCGTCGGCTTCAAGTTCTTGTGCTGATCGGAGCAAGTAGATAAGGGTCGGCATCACCTCACATTCGAACACCCTACATTGATTGGCCAGTCGAGCGATAAGAATGGCAGGTCTAGCTTATTAAGATGGATCATGTACCGTTCCGCTCCACATCGCTCACAACAAGGGATGGACTGAGGGATGTCCTTTGAAATCCACAATGGCCGCCCTCCGAAAGAGTACCTATAGTGCACAAGGTAAGCACGCAAATTAAGTATCAGACACAAGTCGTATCTTACCTGAATACATGCTCCGGGTTGCGTTCGAGGTGTTCTTGGAACTTGAGCAAGTGCTTCTCTTCCGTTTCTTCGTAGTCCTCATTGAAGCCCATGTCATCGTTTCCGTTCTGCCTTCCTTTTCCTTTCCTATCATTCCCTCCTTTTCCTCCTTTCCCGCTCTTTCCACACCATTCTGGCTCTTCGTCCTGACTATTAAGCTCTTTCGTCCATTGTGCAGCCAGCTTCTTCTCTTTCTTGCCTACGATTGGTCGTTTCACTTCCTCTTCCACCTCCATGTAGAACCCGAAGAATCCTTCGCCTTCCTGAGGTGCCAAAACCTTGGATGCTTTTTGTTTCGGTTCACCTAAGCACATACGGATGGCAATGAGAACCTTCCAATGACTGTAGACGGCTGATAGAAATGTACCTTCGGCTGGTTTGGACTTCGATGAAGTGGAGCTGGTGTTAGTGTCCGTCTTGTTGTCCTTGAGGGTGAGAGACGTTTCAAGTAATTTCTCTAGTTCATCATCGTTCGTTTGCTTGAGCCAAGCGTCTCCTCCACTCCAATCACCGCCAGCGCCCCAATCGTCACCACCCGCACCCCAGTCATCGCTTGCCGCTTTGCTTTGGGAACTGGATGTTGGCATCGGCGCAGGAGTGCTCGTGATCTCATCAGAGGTATCATCCTGCACTGCGGGGACTTGGCATCGAAGCACACGCCAACTGTGGGGGAATGACTTAGCCACTCGTACATCCTCGTGAATGGTTACGATGGACTATACCACTTAGCAGGACCGTTCCGCTCGTTGTTGCATCCTTCGCTGTTGCACGCAAAGATGTACAACTGCGCGCACGCCGATCAGTATACACTGCATAAGACCTTCATCATCAACGACATTCACAACATCCTACCACGCGATCAAGGTCATGAAGGAGAGGCAGTGGGGCGTAGGCCTGAGCCACGAGATGCATCTGCTTGCCGCACTGCTCGCACCGAAAGTAGGCCTCCGGCGCCGGCACGTCTATCCAAAACTGTTTTGTGTTAGTATTTCAATAGAGGAATTTCTTAAATTCTTGTTTATATCAATTAATTATTTTTATTAGTTATTATTTCTTTATTTGTGAAGATGGCAGAGCTAAGTACTGGCTGTCCTCCGATCTTGCTGGTCCAGATGTTGTCCTCATCTGCACGATCGCCAATGTAGCCCAGCATCACTGGTTCCTGCTTACCTTGGTCTGCCGCCGACCCACTCGTTGTCCCTCCGCGCTTTACCACCTCCACCTTGCTTCCCATCATCTTCTCCTTCCGCTGGTGTTCCGCTTACTTCGGGGTTTGCGACCATTTCTTTTTTATTTCTTTTTCTTCTTTCTGATTTCCGCATTTCCCAAATTCTTTGGCGAAACCCAAATTTCGAGCCTCTATCCGCAAGACAGGCCTTCATCTACCTTGCGCTCTTCACACACATCCTTCACAAACACAACTGAACTTGAGCATCTTCACTTGCGAAGATGATCCACTGGTCAAGCTTTAGGGCTAGCTAGTGATTGCTTTACATCCCGTAATGTCTGTACCACCAAATCGATATCCTGATCTTCCGGTTCTACGTAGAATCCTGGTTCAGAAGAAAGAAAGAATTTCGATTAGGCCTACGTGTAAGAACCTTCAGATATTTCGCATTCCAATCCGGAACTCAGACGTGGCACAGTGACCACGTTCATGGAACGCTGTTATCAGTCCTCGATATCATCAACCTCATCCCACCCGAACCTTTCACACTAACCCTATCACACACTCCTTTGATTCGTAGCCTACACACACTACATACACACGACTCACAAACAAAAGATGTTACGCCGAGGCGGAGCCAAGACACCCACTGCCGTGACATCGCCCGTGACGTCGCCTCCGCTGTCGCCGCGCTCGAGCGCGGGCGGCTCTGGCTCGGAGGGCGACCATGGTGGCACGAGCGGCGGTGGCGCGCCTTGGGTGGAGCTGGCGGTGGCCAAGGGTAGTCAGCTCTACTCCAACTACGTAAGGCTCAACCCGGCCGACGCCCAGGTCCTCACCTTGCCCAGCAAGCCGGCCGGTCTCAGCCACAACACCTACCTTCTCGTCAACCTCCATGTCTACCTCTTCAAGTACTTTTTCCTTTTCTGATTATATTCTTTTTTATTCTTTTTATTTTTATCCTCATTTTCATGGAATAATATAAGAAATATGTATTTTATTTTTATCAATATCTAAATATTTATTTCCTAGACGTTTTATTTTAGTTTTGTTCTTATTTAATTTGTTTTTATTTAATTTGTTTTAAAAATGAAATTAGCAAGAGAGATAAAATTATTTGTACTAATTGACCACAACAGGGCGAGCGACAGCGTGAGGCAAGGCACGATCGAAATGAACGACTTTCAGCGTCGTTCGGTGTACGTGTCGCTCAACGAAAAGGTTGTGTGCCGCCCGTTCGTGCCCAAGTACGTGCGCGCCATTTTGTTGTGTGCACTTCATTCTCGCGTGGAATGGATCGTGTTCAATTCGGCTGATGATCGACAATCACTTTGACAGGAACAAGGAGGCCTTATTCCTGTCAAGCGTGAAACTGGAGGTCGATCTCCTCTTTGCCGGTTCCAAGGGAGTTGACAGCTCCTACCAGACTGATGAAGTCATTGAGGTGCGCCATGTGCTCTCGTCCCTAGTAGTGGAAATGAGCAATCCTCTTATTCTCTTCGTTCTCCTAGGCTGTGCGCAAGCAGTTGGAAGATCATTTCCTGTCGCGGAATCAGCTGCTTGCAATGGATGTTAAGGGCATCACTCTCAAGTTTAAGGTGACTGATCTCGAACTGGCTCGTCTGGGCACTGAGGAGACTAAGGACAAAGGTATAAATGGACACAGGATGATTCATTCCTATGAGTTGGATCGAAAGTAACTTCCATGATGTAGGAGCGGCAGTGCGAGGTGTACTGATTAAACAGACCGACATCGAGGTATTGCCTGCAAAGGGATCCGCTTTGAAGCTGATCAAAACTTCAGGAACGAGCACTTCTGCAGTGTACGTTTCTCTCCATCCTCGAACGCGTAATTCTCGTAGCTCATGATCTCTTCGGTACAGTATGCCTGAAATCTTCAAGCCTACGTGGTCCTTTGAGCAGATAGGTATCGGCGGTTTGGATGCTCAGCTGTCGGACATCTTCCGCCGCGCATTCGCACCCCGACTGCTCCCTCGCCAGGTTACCAAGGAGCTCGGAATCGATCCTGTCAGGGGTTCATTCTCTCCATTTCTGCTAGTCATCGTTACAAGGTTTGTAACAATCCCTGTTTTCCTCAGGTATTCTCTTGTACGGTGCCCCAGGTTGCGGCAAGACACTCATTGCGAAGAAGCTAGCAAAGGTGCTACGTAGCAAGAAGCCTATTTATGTGAAGGGTCCAGAGATCTTTGACCCTCTGGTGGGTCGAGCTGAAGAAAAGATCAGACAGCTGTTCCAGCCTGCGCTCCTCGACTATCAAATGGTACCGCTCTTGCTCCTTACACGTGTATTAGCTCCAGACTTATGAAAGCGAATCGATTACGCAGTACGGAGACGACAGCGATCTGCACGTGATCATAATGGACGAAATCGATTCCATTGCCTCGAAACGAGGCATGAGGCAGGGTGGAACTGGAGTTGAAGAGCGCGTTGTCAATCAGCTTCTCGCGCTTTTGGATGGCATGGAGGATCTGAACAACATCCTAGTGATCGGTATGACGAACCGAATCGACATTCTCGATCCTGCAATCTTGCGGCCTGGTCGGCTCGAAATCCATGTTGAGATAGGTAAGTTGTGCTGGCGTGGCTGCTCCACCATGCGGATCTAATACCTATGACTGGTTCACAGGTCTGCCAGATGAAAAGGGACGCATGCAGATTTTGGAGATCCACACTGAGTCAATGCGCAAGGCTTCACGGCTGGCGAAGGATGTTGATCTTACTGCGCTTGCGAAGAAGACTAAGAATTTTACCGGTGCTGAGCTATCAAGTTTGATCAAGAACGCTTCTGGTAATCACAGTGTATTCACTATCACCCTGTAGGACGGTTTGTCTAACCTTCATAATTGCAGCATTTGCCTGCTCTCGTGAGATCAACAATCCGCTCAATCAGGAGCAGGGAATGGCTAAAGCCAATCCCATTGTTAACATTAAGGACTTTGACCGCGCCTTAGATCAAGTGGTTCGCTTTGCAGCACACAAGATGTCTGTGGTGAGGACATGCTAAAGCCGTTCCTTCCCTTTAGGAACCTGCGTTTGGTGTATCAGGCCAGAGCTTCCGTAACTGCATGCGCAATGGGATAGTACACTACAGCCAATCATTCACCGAGGCTTTCGAGAACGCTATGCTTTACGTACAGCAGACTGTGTCCAGTTCCCACACAAACCTTGTGTCGGTGCTTCTCGAAGGCGAGCCTGGTTGTGGCAAGACAGCGGTACACCAGCAGTTTCAACAATTAACCATTTGCTGGAAGATCTGACAGGCTTATGATTTCCGCCAGGTGGCTGCTGCGCTTGCTCTAGATAGCGGTTTCCCGTTTGTCAAGCTGCTATCGCCAAAAGACTTCGTGGCTATGGACGACAGTACCAGGTGCCGCCTCATCAGCAACACATTCGCCGACGCGTACAAATCGCCTCTGTCTGTGATCGTAATCGATGATATCGAGCGCTTCCTGAGTGCGTAACCAACGACACCTCCAGAATGTAGGATGGGCTGTCTGATCTCAATGTTTCGCAGACTACTCTCCCGTTGGACACATCTACTCCAATACACTCCTGCAAGCTCTTCACGTGTTGATTGGGAAGGAGCCACCGGATGAGGTACTCGTCTCGCCCTCAACTGTGGACTTAGTTCAGCCCATCTTAAACTTATCCGCGGACAGAACAAGAAGCTCCTTATCCTGGGCACGACAAGCAAGCGTGATGTGGTGGAGGCGCTCGAACTCGCCGAACGGTTCGACGCTGTGCTGAAGCTGCCCACTATTACCAAAAAAGAGGAATTGACTCGCGTGCTCGCAGAGATTGAGGTACTACTTTACACTCAAGCAGAAGACTCATTGGCAAGGAGAGCTCAAACTGAACTGATGCATCTTCTTTCGCCATATCAGGGCTTTAGCGAAGTCGATATACAGGAAATAGCCCGACTGTACAGGGAAGGTCAATCGATGCCTGTCCGCAAGTTGTTCCTCATCGCAGAGCGAGCGCTACAAGAGGCCAAGAGCCGAGGCAAGAGCCTGGCTGACTGCTTCTTCAAGTGCATGATTGATCACGGCATGCGCGATAAGCCTGCGCGGATGAAGTGAGGTTGATGTCACTGTGTCCGATCTCGGGTCCAGGCGTCGCCCCCAGGCAGGAAGTTATGTGCATTTTGTTGAACAAAACGTTTGCCGTGAGAGGTATATTGCCCTCGCGGTTGATAGCTCTCTACACGTCTTGTATCGCGTTGGTCAGAGAAGAGCAGTCGTTTAATCAAGGGAAGGCTTGGGTGGGCAGATGGTCTTCCACAGGCTAGCTGGCGGAATCTGGGCCTCATGAGGCAGGAATGTTCGCTCAGGATAGAACACATACGAAGTTGGGTAGTTAAGGAAGTTCTCCAGCTTGCTAGTGTAGACCCGACAGTATCTCTGCAGAAGGTATGCAAAGTGCGATGCTGATATTCCCCCACTCAATTAGTACTGCAAGGTTTGAAGCAAGACAGGCCAACTACTTACCGTGCTTGTGTGTTCGGAACACACTGCCAAAGGTGGGATTCATGCAATTCTTCAAATCTTGAGAAGTTGATGCACATTAGTTGATAAGCAAAGCGAGGTCTTGGAAGAGAATGATACCCTTTCGTAGCCGGCCTCTGTGTTGTCGGAGCGCAAAAACGACTTCCTGAGACCAATCTCCCGAGATGAACATGCACCTCTTCATCAATCGCTCCACCTGGCAAAGAGTCTATTCTCAGACCTGATAACAAACCTCAAGTGGAATCTATCCGTACCTCCAGCAATTCTGCTAGAACAGATCGATATGTGCTTGAGTTCTGAATTTCTACCTCCTTCTCCAACTCTGTGTGATATGGTGTTGTAGTGACTGCAGTACTGAATGCTTGTTGATGAGCTGTACCTCTGATTATAACTCCTGTCTTCCAACCTGCAACCGACGAAGGCTCCTTGAGGTCATGGAAAATATGATCACCAAAGTAGAGCACACGATCTCCCTTCCAACCAGTAAGCGCAATAAGCTGCATAAGCGAGCCCTCCACCAACACCTTGCCTTCATAGTTATTGGGCGTAGGTTTATCCCACATAACAAGACCCGTGGATGGGTTGTACACTCTGGAGAAAACTTATGAGTGGACCTTCAAGCTGTTTCTGTTCATTGGGTGATGTACCGGAAAGGTCGGTTGTGAAGGAAGAACGCGGGCTTGCGACAATTGGTCATGACCAAATCAAACATTTCGGTCCAGTGCTTGACTCCATGTGGCAGATGCCCTTGTAACAGGAACTCCATGCCCGCATTGACGAAATCGAAGGGACTGTTTGTGGCAAGGAATAGCTATGCACGCAAGAACAGATGAGAAAAATACAACACTGAGACCATCACCAGAAGCTCATACCTGTCGGCCAGCTGCTTTGACTCGCCACAGAGTTTCACCCAAAGCAGGATTAGGATTAAGATAGACGTCCAAGTGCTTCATTATCTCCGTATGCAGAAGGCGCGAGGAATGAACGTGCTGAATAGCCTTGCTCACATCCTCGTACACATAAGCTGGGTGTGGAACTGAGATCAGCTGAAAAATCCACACAATAAGATAGACCAACAACTGTACCAGGATCAAATTCGGTTTTGCGATCAGAAAGGTGTTGAATGATATCGGCGATGAGACACGCTTCAGGCTGACCGAACAGATCGATCAACAAACGCATGTTTTCAGCCATGTACTGGCGTGATATCTGTGATAAATACGAATAAATGAATTTGATCCTACCACCATCGAGACAGGCAATCGTACAAAGAGTGAGGGATACGCAGAGTAGAGACGATCCTCGGACAGCTTCGTACGGCCAAAGTGAACCGTATCAGCTTGAATTAAGTTGAGGTAATCCTAAATGAGGGAACATGAATGAGGATAAGTGCACAACTTCATGAAAGCAGCAACAACACTGTACCAGTTTCATCATGTATCCCTTTTTGGTGTCGTAGTGGAGACCCTGATTAGAATTCGTTAGAATGCTAGGATCAACATGCTCTGGTAGCTGAAGCGGATGCACACCCGAATAGCAAAGGTGGGATCAAACTGCTTATTTTTGAGCTCTTGTGGGTAGCTGAGTAGATGAAAAAATGTTAACAGAGACAGTGCATCACTAACTTTGTATGTGCCTCTGTACCCGTGATTCTTGAGCAGATACTGGAGCGCTTTTTCATAGATGAAGTAGGACACCTTGTCCGTGTACGATGCCAGAGTATAATCATAATCGAAGCCCAAGATGTCTAGCTCGTCCAGCCTGAAGAATGTAACACGTTAGACTTAGCGGCAGCTGCTTCACTAGACCTGCGTACCTGATCTCACCGTTGGTGAAGATATCCTGCGGGTTTGCCAACGGCAGCTCCTTCACATAGCGTTTGTGAGTCTCGATCGAGTCCTGCACCATCACGTACCACCACATTCCTCATCATCAGCAATGTTGATTCCCACGTCACGTTACACCCACCACGATCGTCCTTGCAGGCGCGCGCCTCCCAAGTCCACGCGTGCGCACACACAGCCGCCGCGAGCGCAGAGTGACGAGAAGGAACCTCAAAGTCGCGAAGGAGTCGCTCGATCTCGGGGTTCAGGCCCTCGCCTCCCTCTGCCTTGGATTGACGCGCGGCGGTGCGGATGGAGCGCAGCTCTTCGATCAACGTGTGCGTTCGTCGATCTTCCTTGTGGGCCAGCTTGTGTAGACTAGTGGCACTAGTAGACAAGTGTTCGTGTTGCGCGTGGTGGGCGTGGTGCTCGCCGCCATCGTGGCTCGCATGATCGGCAGTTGATCGCGCGTAGTGGCGCAAATGGGACCGAAAATGACCGAATGGCGACCGAGGACGAATGATGGAGGAGGAAAGGGCGATCGATGAGGAGCTAAGTAAGCCGCTGCTGAAGACGAGATGTTGGGCGTAGCGCAGCGGCTGCTGTGAATGGGAAGGAGGGAGAAATCGGGACGTTACCCCAGCGCGGCACGTCGCCCTTCGCATCATCGTGGCCTTCTTTGACAAAAGAATTAAATTGAATTGTAAACCAAGTAGAGGTGGTGGCCTTGGTGATGTGATGCTTTGGGGGAGATGTATCTCTCGACCTTTGTGTGGTGAATCGAGCGCACGTATGTTGTAAAACCCAAAATCCCAGCACACAGAAGATCTTGGCTACGAACCCCTAAAGAATTTGAAGTAGGCAGTACCGTTTGCGCTCGCCAAAAGGGAATAACCAAATTTTGATTAGTTTTACGAAATTTTTAGTTGGAAGGAACCAATCATTGACTCGCGTCTCTTCGGAGGTCGGCGGAATTTCCACGGCACGTCGTTCGGTCCTCGACATGAAGCCAAGGCAACGTCCGCTTCGACGAGACCAGCCAGCTGGCTGTGGTCTCTGTACCACAGTGGCAGTACTTCCTCATCAACTCCTGCAAACTCCATCATCAACACACAACAACCAAACAGCAGAATGTCAGACACACCACTTGGAATACCATCATTGCATCAGTACCAGAAGGGTCTCGATGTGCTGCGCCGACTCGATCAGGTGCTGCAGCAGGACGGTGATCATGGCAAGATCGTCGCGCTGACCAACGAATACTACACTACCATTCCTCACACGTTCGGCGGACGCCATCGACCGCCGCTCCTCGACAATGCGGCTGCCGTGAAGTCCGAGATCGACAGCGTAGAGCAACACATGAGCCAGCTGGCTCAGCAGCACCATCACATCGACGACAACGACGTCGTGTGGCAGTTCGACTCGAGACACGGCTGGTTCGACTTTGACCCAGAGGCATCGCAGAAGATAGAAGACGTGTACCGTGCGCGAATGCAGAATCCGAGCAACTTCCACTTCAATCAGGTCGAGGTGCGCAGCGGCGCGGATCGCTGGCTGTACACGGTCCACTTGGACAACATGACGCAGACCAACCTCGACCACCCTCATCACCGTACGCGCAACATCCGCCGTGCACCGACGTCGATGTCCCGCAAGCCGGGCACGATGTGAGCAACACAAGAGAGCAATTAAACACACCATTCCATCCCTACCTTGGCCTCATTTGTACTACATTGCTGTGCAGGAATGTGTGTACATGACCATCAGGAAGCTGGGCTAAGTGGTGAAACAGCTTCGCTGGAGATCCAAACGCGCCGCAGCAGTTCTCGATTGCTTGCGTCTGCCGCCTTGATGACCACGCCCACCCATCGTGGTGGCTTACACCTGTGCATTCCCCCACGCACACCAGTGAGTGCAAGGGAAAGAGTAGATGAAGCTCGATGTACGAAACTGGCAGCAGAAGAGCGGGACGTAGAGGAGTCCGTCAGTGCTAGCCCAAATGGTGGAAACGGCACGTTCTCGGTCACTAGGAGTGCTTGAGGCACACTTGGGCGGCGCAGTGGTAGGGATGTTCAGCTTGTGGGTGGCCACCTCGGCTTCCGTCATCGCGCGGCAGTTTGAGCGGATGAGGCTGTCAGTCGCCAGGCTGTGGATGGCTACTTCCCAGGGCTGGCTGTGTGGCGTTCCACGCACGCTGAAGCTCACCAACTTGCTGCAAGTTCCACACGAGCAAAGAAGTCAGTTCATGTTGGAGATAGTGTAGCAGTACTGGGAGCACTGAGTGGTACCAGAAATAGCGCTTAGTGACCATCTCTGATTGCAATTCTTGTTGATGCGCTAGCGGTGATGAGCAAACATTGCAGCATAGAATCGAAGTCTGACATGACGTTGTTGAGGAAGGTCCATCAACAGCTTCGTCTGTCTGCATAGATGAGGGTTGTGTATCGAGGGCAGATTGAGATGGCGGAGCTAGAGATAGAAGAGAGGGCGAGGATTGCGCGTAGCCGAGAGGTCGTCGTGTAGGCAGAGGAGTGCTGAAGTATGGAGAATGTAATGAAGAAGATGAATCAGCCTCGTCCTCGTTTTCTTTCTTTATACACTGAGAAGGAGGCTGAACTGGAGAGAGCTGGGTCGAGGAAGAGGAAGGAACTGCCGAAGTGGATTTGCTCCGCTTAAGGGAGAATGGCGATGGTGGTGATGCCCTCTCGGAGGCCGTAGACAATCGTTGTCGGCTTATCGAAGAGTACGAGTGAGAAGAAGGTGACAACTTTGATGACTTGAAGTCGTCACCCTGGCTGTCATCCGATGTTGTTGCACTTGACATGATACTGGTGGCTCGGTCGGAGCTGAAGAACTCACGAAGAGAGTCCAACGACTCTCGCAGATCCTTATAGTGTGAGATCCCTTGTACAACCCACTTAGGCAGCATGGCTACTGAATCGGTTCGTTGCATCCTTTCCTCTGCAGAGAACAACCCCGAGGTCAGCCTACAGCATGTCCTGATGGGGTACGAGTCCTACCCAAGAAGATTATGGCTCCGTAGTCGTAGCGATGTCGAATACATCTACCGATAGCTTGATTGATTGCTCGCCACGCCTGTAGTTCATACCATCTAGAACAGGAAGGCCATCCAGACATTAATGCGTTAATCTGTGCATGACTCAGGCAGTTTACAGGTACCTGTGTCCGTTCATTATTGGTCGTTTCCGTGAATGTATCTCGTTATACTCTCGCTTGAGATTCATCTGAGGATCTTTTCTGCACACATAACAAGCACGTGCATCAGATAAGACTGCGATGAGGAAGGTACGAGCTGCGTACAAGTTGGGATACGGAATGCCGATCGCAATCTAGTGGACAAAGAATGAACTTTAGCTGTTATCGCAAATGTAGATGAATGGAGGTGCGCACCACCCCACGCGCATTATCATCTGAAAAGTCGATGCCCTCGCTGACCTTGCCTCTGTACACAGCCAAGAAGAGCGCTCCTTTACGCATATTCAGAAGAATGCAGCGTGAGGACTTTGCAAACGGGGAATGTCTACCGTTTGTGCTTTGATTGTCCATATGCTCTGTCACCCGCTCGCGCCGCCCGCGCAAGGACTTAGTTGGGGATTGTGAGTCCTCGTCCTTGACGGTATCATGTACACTTCTAGACCCACTACTACTACGCTTGACAGCAGCATAGTACCGTTTGATAAGGGCATCAAAGTTTCCATGTCCTTTTTGTCTTGGTTCTGAACAGAAGACATAGTAAGTTTTCAAGCAGTGATCATTACGAGGTGAAGTTTGATTACCGATGAACACCTGCTTGACTGCACTGAGTCGGTCCCACAGCTGAGTAGCCCTCCATCGTTCTATAACACGGTCCAATAAGCCGTATGAAGGAAAGAAGCAGAGTACTCCGTGGGGAATCACTTTGCAACACTCCACGATAGCCTGGCCAATGCCATCTGCATAATATTGGACGGTGATGAGTGAGATCTCAACCCTTAAGGAACAGTTAAGTACCTTGAAAGGCAAAAGTGTCTGCATTCCTGAAGACAGCATTGAACGAAGACTGTGACAAGCCTCTCGGAATCGTTCCTACCTGGATGACGACCGTTGACGATCAACAAAGGTAAAATCAATACAAGGGAATGGTCGGCGTACCCAAACTTGCTTCTGTACATCGATCACATGTCTGGCCTCAAGATGTATGGGAAACTGGGCTCCGAGCTCTGTCCGCAGCGTTTCGATTGGAGCTAGGGTTCCCGATGTCAACACAACTGCCCGTGCCTATGATATTGTACATGCGTTATGTTGCGCTACTGTAATGGCCTAGGGAAAGTACTTCTTCTGCTAGGCTCGTAAATGCCACTGCCGGGTTCAAACACCATACACAAAATGTTTGCACCTGCATTTGTTTAAGGATGTCTTGCTGACCCATCATGCATCTTGTGTTGTTTGTCGACGTACCCAATAGCTCGTCTGCTTTTCTCTGTCTCTCTGCGAAGTTTGCTGAAGAACTAACTTGTAGTCGTCGACGAACTTGCCTTCATGCGACAAGAAAAAGAGCCACAGCTTGAAGAGACCTACTTAACTATCAGAACCTGGACGCAAGGGTCACATTTAGTGAATGGGCTATACTTTCTATGATCGTGACCTGCTTTGCGTTGAGTTTCTCTTGACCCTCCTTGGCCTCCGCTGAATACTGAAGAATCTGCTCCATCGCGAGGTGGTACTTCTCGTAGCTGCCGGAAGTCAAGCCCATCTCACTTCAAACCACGACGTCAGTACTGACGTCAGTAACGGTTATGTTCACCAGATCAGATTAAGAGTACGTGAGAAGCGCAAGTTTTTCCCTGCCGGTCCACACTCGAATGCTCGTCTCAAACTCCTTGCGTTCAAGTGCTGTACTGTGCTCTGAGATCCACAGCTCCCACGCATGTAGCAACTGCACATTCTAGATCAGAGAAGTTCGACAACAGGACTGAAGCGAAGTATACCTTCCATATCATCTGATGCTTTTCCCTGAGCTCATCGTTGTCAAGATGCTGCATGATAGATGCAAGTACGCCAGCCGTATCTGATGTGTTTCGTTAAAGAATATTCTTCGATAGCTGAGAGT
Source organism: Acanthamoeba royreba (assembly GCA_000826365.1). Lineage (NCBI taxonomy): Eukaryota > Discosea > Longamoebia > Acanthamoebidae > Acanthamoeba > Acanthamoeba royreba. Next base: position 16,338 of record CDEZ01021210.1, read on the forward strand.
GAATGATCTCGACACCTTTCAGATCAGTGTAAGTAACTTCATAGCTAGCGGCGTTACGGCAGGCGTCCTCAATGTTACTATCAGAAGCAGTTGGTTCAATGTACATTCGGCTTTGTGTAGGTAATGGTACGCACTGTGCCTCGTCCAGAATGACCACATTTCCTTTGAGTTCAATGCCATACGTACCGCGAACACCTGAGCCCAGGCCAGTCAGCATCTCGCATCGCACATGCAAGAGTATCGATGAGCATACCAGGATCGATCAAGTGGTTGTAAGGACAGAAAACGAGATCTGCCTTCTTGCCAATTGATCTTGCAGCAAAGTATGGACAGGCTACAGACAGTGAAGTGGATATGAGATTTTCTGCGCTCTGAGAGCCATGTAGAATCGGAGGTGTACCTTTAAGATCGGTCCCCAACATCACCAGGTCTTCGATATCCCACACTTCGTTTGTGCCTCCAGGCTGCAGTGAAGCATCGTTCACGAGTACCTTCTTATTGCTCTTGTACGTGCAGTTTGATGAGTCTCGTCGTGCGTTCATTCGTTTGCTTCTCGATCATCACCTTTGATCAATAGTTTCTTGTTAACCATCGGGATATGTGAGGCGGTACCATTCATAACTCTTGTGTGTGCTGGTAGACACGCGCGGATGAATGCAGTAGTGGTCCCGACTGGCCAGCACGCTGATTACAGGTCGGTAGCTTGTTCTTTCGAGCTCACGACACAACTGTGCAATCTGGCTGTGTGTACGACTACCAACAAAGATCTGAACAAGTTTAAGGTGAGTGAGTACTTGGGTCAGTCAGGTCAATCCAAGCAAGCTCTGTACCCGTGGATACTTGGCAGCTTCCTCCACCTCCTTGCGCTTCTGCTCCTGAGTCCGTCCAAGCGAAGGGAACGCCTCGAGCATGTCCTCCTCATCAATCTGCTCTTCTAGCTTGGTTCGCTTGCTGTCGTGCATCTGCTTCGCCCTCTGCTCTCCGCCCATGAAGTGAGTGTCATGCGCACTGATCAGTGACAGACTCAGACTTTCAAGTTGATACAACAGAACGCACCTGTAGCGCGAGTAGCTTCTCCTGCTCTTGCCAAGCGAGCGCAGCACAGAGAAGTGAAAGGCTCTTGCCGGTGCCCGTGGGCGATTCCAAGAGGGCGTGCTCGCCTCGCTTCAAGGCACGCAGCATCCTGTACAGGGCTTCTCAGTGACAAGTGACCTCAACGTGAGGAGACAAGGGAGGAGAGAAAAGACCCTCACCTGTCCATCATGACCAGTTGGCTGGGGTAAGGCTGGAAGGGAAAGCGCACGGCATAGCCTCCGACGTTCATCTTGACCTCCGCGGAGGGCGATGTCGATTTGGATTTGGGCGACTTGTTCGCACATCGATGATGAGTTGACGATGCCTTCCGTACTGGACCATAAGAGGCAGGGTCAACTGCCACCCTCTCCGCGGAGGCCTTCCTCTTGAGAGAGAGGCCCTCCCCCTCCATCTTGCAACACAAAACAAGGGAGGCACTTTCGCGCCTTTTCTTCGAATTATTTTGACTTTGGTTTATTTTATTTTTATTTCTGGATTTATTGTTTCACTGTGCGAAACAAGATAAGAAGCAAGCAATTGTTTGGTGGGAATGCACATCAACCACCGTGATGTGCATTCCCTAGCACTGAATGTTTTTGTTGGATTATCGAGTAGAGGGCAATGTTGATCTAGGTTGGCGGTGCTGCAGGAGAGGAAGTACACGCGGAGTGAGCACACGGGGAAAGAACCAAGTAGAAACGAAGATGGGAAGTGTGTACCTCCAAGGGCCTCCGGCATCCGCTCGATGGAGTACTTGTGCTGAGAAATGTACATGATGGGCACACCGGGAATCTTTCGAATCCGCCTCTTGAGATCCTTATCGCAGGTGGCCACAATGTAGCACTTGTGCATCATAACTCGGCTGACGATGCAGTCATCAGCGTAAGTCCCCTTGTGTGTGCATGTAAGTCGCTCGAATCGTGGATCCTTGGCTACCCTGTGGCGATTCTCAGTATGGAGCCTACCAGCGGTGACATGTGACGAAGATAATTGTACCTGAGTGCAACCCTGAACTTCTTGCCCAGCTTCTCCAACTCAGCCATGACGCAGTCCGTGATGCACGGAATACCTTCAAGTGGAGACAACAAGTCAGCCAAACTTCTTCTCGTATTGTGAGCAGTGATCATCGTACACTTGGCGTAGAGGCAATCCATCATGGCAGAGACGACCTCAAGCTTGTTCTGAATGGAAAAGTTGATAAAGTTGGTATCCAGTATAACGTAGTACGGAGGACCCAGCTGCGTGTTGTGCTTGAAGAAGAGAGCTGACGAGACCTGGGGACTGCACATATCCAGACAAGCAAAAGAAAATGAGATGAAAATAACATAAATTTAACACTAGAAAAAACAAAAATAATAAAAATAAATAGGCACAAATTAGAGTACTTAAAAATAGCGAAATTAAATTCCTAAAATAAGTTCAAAATTCGGAGGGCACGTACACAGCTTTAACGAGTTCCCCGTCCTTCTTTTGCTTCTCCTTTTCTTTAGCCTGGGCCTGCTGTTGTTTGTGTTGCCTGCAATTTTGGAAATTAAAAAAATGAAGGGAAATTGAAAATCGAACGTTGGATGAGTAAATTCGTAATATTCACCCATGAGAGATTTGGTGCGTACACGCGGGCATCCTTGGGACTGATCATGCGCTTCACCTCCGCAAACTTTCTGGTCTTCTTCAATTTTCCCATTTTGATGAATTATATCCAAACGTATCGAGATCAGAGGAAGGTCGAGAAGAATGGATGAAATGGAGGTTCCAATGTTGTGTTGCCTGAAATCTCAGAAATTAAGTCCCGGCGCGGAGTTGTCCACTTCCCATTTCTTTTCTTTCTTTTACTTTTCCTTTAGCTTTCCAAAGAGAAAAAGATTTTCTCCAACTTTTCACCAGGGATTTGCGCATTCAACACAAAATTAGGTCCTAATGTACAGCCATCGCCTCCTCACTGCTCGGGGACCTTGTGCGGTACGTTCCCCGTTATTCATATTATTTAATCCTCTTCCGGGGCAATTTTGTAATTAGCCTCCATTTTTTCCCTCCAATCATTCATTCCAGCCTGCCATCGGTCGTGCTCTTCCCTGGTCTCACATCGCGGGCTTGCGAGCTGGTATGGTGCCCTAATTAATCAATTTAATCCCTTTCTTATTAAATGCAGCATTTAATTTGAACTAATTCATTTTACCTCACCGCGGTGACAGGCACGAATGGCACATCCCTCTTGACTGCGTTCCCGTCGGCGCCGATCGAGGCGCAGCGCGAGACCCGCCGCGTGCCCATCATGCAGAAGTGGAAGGGAGGAAACGTCAAGACCAGTACGTGCTCGACTTCACGAGTTTGGGACACCGGCACGGTAGTACTGGGCCTTACCGCTGACCATCGTGAATGGCCTTAACAGGAGAGCAGGTTTACAAGAAGATGGTTCGTGTAAAACGCAATCAGGATCGGGCAGAGTATCAGCGCGTGAAGATGCATCTCCAGCAGGTATTGTCCACGATGTAATTGTTGAATGTGCGAGTTGCGCTTGGGGAGCTGATCAAGGATGGATTGGACATCCAGGGAACGCTTTACGAGTACATCGAAGGAAAGACAGCGGATGACGAAACAAAGCGGAAATGGTTCCATCAACACTTTGGAGCTCTCAAACACAAGACCCGAGTCGCTGAGGACACGCACGTGGATGAACAGAGTACGCCATCACTCAAGTAGTTCTCCTTTCTCTTTGATGCTGACATTTGAGCATTCACCAACTTAGCCGCTGCCGCCAGCAGACCAACTGGAGGACAAACAATTGATCTTGATGCTGGTATGTTTGCTAATTTGTTACCTGCGGTGATCCGCTCGTCTGATTCCTATGTGAGCAGATTCCGTGCGAGTGGGAGCGCAGTGACCGTGAGCGTCATGTTGTGATTGACCACGAAGAAAGAAACTGGAATCTTCTGCATAAAGTTTATATTGAAAGTCCATAGTTGTCCGACTATTATGCAGAGGATAGATGCTGCTTCCTCTTGGCATTGGACATGAACGGTTTGAAGACCCACTCGTTGTCGGCCTCCACCATGTCTGTACAAAGCACAAATGATAAGACGAAGCTCAAGACAAAGGGAGCAAGTGAGGTGATATGTACCGAGGGTACCCAGCTTGATCTGATAGAGTCGCATCTCGAATCGAGGCCCCACCTCTGTCAGCTCTACGTTCTTGTGTCCTTCCTTCTTGTATGTATGATGCCTGCCAACATTCAACCGTTCAGTACGCGCTCATCAAGCACTAAACTGGGTCCAGTACCGGAAGGAGATGAAGTCATTCTGGTTGGCGAAGGTGATAACTCGTTGAGCGTCCTCCTTGGGGACAGGGAAGAGATGCTTCAAAATCTTCATGGTCTGCGGCAGCGCAAGGAAGACTCGTTCATTAGAGATTGATTTACTGGGGTGAAGATCAAGAAGTGTACCCGCTCTCCAAGCTTTGAGTCAAACTTGTGGAAAATGAGGTGAGGATACTGCTGCGATACTGTGCCACGCTCCTTCAAGTCATGCCGCAGAACCGTGTTCATGATCCCAAAGTAGGCCGTAGGGCCGTAAGGCAAGTGTGTGATTATAAGTCCATCTGATGGTACACAACCGTCAGCCATCCGCGCACCCTTAATAACACCAGGCGTGCTTTCGTTAACGTACCGGGTTCGCCTCTGTGCTCGTGTACCAAAATAAGGTCTGTGACCTCGTTGGCCCGGCAGGCCTCCACCAGCTGTTTGATGATGTAGTTACCACGGTTAAGCTTTTGTGAGTTGGGGAAGATCAGGCGTAGTTCCTGTTGGAAAAGAAGGTAAGAACCGTGTGCAATGTCAGTAAAGAACGCAGGATACGGAGAAGGTCAAAGAATGAACCTTGACGAACTGGTTGAGACGCGACGAAGGATCACGCGAGGTCGTGATGACGATCTTGGGATCACTGATGCCGGCACGCGCGTACTCATCATCAATGTTCTCTGCCCATTCATTCGTTCACATAATAGACGACGTTGCATGAGTCCAACGAACGTGTGTGCTTCTCTGCGCAGTCGAGTACGAGTCTAAGTACACACTACCTTCAAACTTGGCGGGATCGTCGTAGGGCATCTCCTCGCGTAGCTCGCGCTGCTCCTTCAGCAACTCAGTGGGTATGGGCTTGCCAGCTGCACAGTGAATAGAATATGTTATTTTCAAAAATCAAATAAAATCAAATCCAGGAAAGAACATATAGATGCAAAAATCAATATCCAATAAAAAATAAAATATTTAATTTCCAATTGTTAATTCAGAAAGAAGATATTTGAAAGATAGCCATGATGGGAAGGGTAGTAGTACCATCAATCGCTGCCTTGAGGCGCTTCCTCTTTTCGAAGGATTCGCGTTCCTTTGTCTCGATCTGCTTCTTGAAGAGATACTCCCTTCTCAACCTTGCGTTACGGCGAATCTGAAAAATTGTACAAAATTTCACTCCATTGAATGCTGTCCTTCCCACATCTTCATAATTCCACAAATCCGTACCATCTTGAATTCTTTGGATGTGTTGTAGATGATTTGAACAAAGCAAGCTGCTCGACTTGCGATGAGATGCCGATTTGAGGATGAACGGAGAAATGAATCGAGAAATCTTGCGCTTTGGCTTTACCGTTACGAAATTTTTCGTAAACACTTTCCATTTATCTCAAAAAATTTAGGAGTTATCTGAGGTATGCAACAACGTGGCGCTTAAAAATTTGAAATATTTCCGGTGCTCTTGGCGTTTTAGTTCTACATCGTAAAGATGGAATCACAGAAGAAGCGCATCGTCCTCTTCGACGTTGATGGCACCCTCACCAAGCCCATGGGCGTACGTTGTTTTTTCCTCTACTTTCTATGTACCTGATCTCATCTTGAAAATTTTACATGTGTGTCTGCTCTACGTTAGCAAATTACACCCGAGATGTCGGTGCTTCTGGATGACCTGCGTAAGGTGGTGAAGACGGCCATAGTGGGTGGTTCCAATCTTGCGAAGCAGCGTTATCAGATTGGTGAGGATGGTACGGATTAAGTAGTCGCTCGTGTAGAGCGCTCTGGCCCTCGTGATGGTGTGTGCATGGCTGACGATGCTACTACGATGCAGTGCTGTCTCGCTTCGACTTTGTCTTCTCCGAGAACGGTCTTGTAGCGTTCAAGGACGGGCAGCCTCTCGGTCAGGAGGTGAGCGTCGACTCTGTTCCCCCGTGTGGTGTGTGTGGGGACGCTGAACTCAACTTCTCATTCTTGTCTTGCACGAAACCACGATGTACAGAGCATCAAGACGAAGTTCGGGGAAGATAAGATCAAGGAGTTCACCAAATACGTGCTCACCATGATCGCTTCGCTTGACATTCCCGTGATGCGGTTTGTTCCACCCACTACTTGTTCTGATTGCTCAGATTAAGGTCTCACTCACTGCCTACAACACCTAATGTGATGTCGCCCGCAGGGGCACTTTCATCGAGTTCCGTACTGGCATGTGGAACATTTCTCCGATCGGCCGCAACTGCTCGCAGGAGGAGAGAGAGGCCTTTGCGAGATACGATGCGGTTCGCATTCCTCTACGTGCGAGCACTTCAAATGTATAGGCTCACTAATGACATGGCTGCAGGAGCACAAAGTGAGGGAAAAGATGGTGAAGCAGCTTGAGGAGCGATTTGCCGGCTGGAATCTCAAGTTCTCGATCGGAGGCGAGATCTCCTTCGATGTGTTCCCTGTTGTACGTTCCAGCGGCTACATTCAAGGTCGGGTTTCAGCTAAGTTGATTTCCTGTGTACGGACTAGGGTTGGGACAAAACTCACTGCCTCAAGTACCTTACTGAGTTTGATGAAATCCACTTCTACGGAGACAAAACCATGCCCGTGCGTTTCCCTTCTCTTCTGTGAAGCCCAGCTCTCTCTCATGCGAACGACGCTATATCCATATAGGGTGGAAACGACTATGAAATCTTCTCTCATCCTGACGTGATCGGCAACACTGTGGTTTCGCCCGACGACACCATGCGCCAGGTTCGTGAGCGCTTCTTGACCCACCACTAGGAAGTCAAGTGGACCACTGTCTTCCCTCCATGGTGCTTTGACGAAATCAAAATGCATTTCCAAAACCGAAAGAGTTTCGCTAATTCGTATATTGACCTAAAATGAGCATAATGCTGATCATGCCGACGCCGTTATCTCACACCACTTCATACTGACGCTTCCCACGAGAGCCGACACAGTAGGGTCAAGGTCTTGAGATGAACGGGGAGCACGTCAGTGGTGCGGGGAACGTCCCGAGAAGAAAAGTCTTCGTGGTGGGTGTGGGCATGACGCAGTACACTCCACCTCTTGACCTTTTCTTGTGCAAAAGAAGCTTCGTCACCGTACGGCTGACGCTGGGTTGGTGGTGGTGCGTGCAGGTTCACCAAGGCGCAGGCTGGGCCTGACTACCCGCAGATGGCGAAGGAGGCTGTTGGTGAGGCACTTGCGGATGCTAGACTGCCGTACACTGCGGTGGAGAGCGTTGTGGCTGGCTACTGCTATGGTGAACCTACGTGCGGTGGGGTCGATGATCCATCATTATCGATAGCTGTCTCCTTTTGACGGTTCCTCACTTTCACTTCGTCTCGGTGTTTGTGGTGGTGCATGCTGTGTGGCAAACACAGGACAAAGGGCCGTGTACGAGATGGGCCTGACGGGCGTGCCAGTGGTCAATGTTAACAATAACTGTTCGACGGGATCGACCGCTCTCTTTGTTGCTCGCAACTTCGTCGCTGGTGGAGTGTACTCGTGCGTGCTTGCTCTCGGCTTCGAGAAGATGGAGCGGAATCTCTCCCAGAAGGCACAGTCAGCCTGGTTTACTGCACTGCCTCTGCACGCACTAACATAACTTGTAGTACACTGATTCTGGTTACACCAGCCCAGTGGCGCGCCACTTCGATTACATGTACGCTTGCGGTTCAAGCAGGTACCGCATAGCTGGGGAGTGGTGCTGGAATATCATGATGTCTGATGCTTCTGATTATCATCAGGGAGCAAGTTGGCCAGTTGAATGAGATGACAGGAAACGTGATTAAAATGTTTGGAGGTATCTTAACCACTTTCAAGTAGTCGGGACATAGAGTAAGAAGCTGTTGAGTGTACAGACGCTGCACTTGAGCATCAACGTAAGTATGGTACCAAGGATGAGCATTTCGCCACGATTGCGTACAAGAACCACAAGCACTCAGTCAACAATCCCAAGGCTCAGCTACAGAAGGAGATTCCAATGAAGGCATTCCATATCCTAACATGCCTCTTCCTCTTCTACCCCAGACTTAACTCCACATTCCTCCAACCAGGTTATCAAGGATTCGCGCAAGCTCTATGGTCCAATTACTCTGTTCCAGGTACCACCAAGAATGAATTCGCTTTGCTTGCTCCTTCCTCAAACCTAATTTAACCAGGCCTGCGCAACGGCTGATGGTGCTGCGGCTGCTGTGCTTTGTGATGAAGCCTTTGTCAAGAAGCACAGACTGGAGGCCCACGCTGTGGAGATTGTTGCACAGGCCCTTGTGACTGATGTGCCCTCATCCTTCGACCTTCGGAACAAGAGGTATGTTGTTGGGTTAAGCTTCACTACCACTACACATCTCACTCCTTGATTGCCTTTACAGTTTTGCCAATCTCTGCGGGTATGACATGACAAAGATAGGAGCGCAAAGGGTATTCAGCGCCTCTGGCCTTTCTCCAAAGGATGTGGATGTACTTGAGGTAGACCTATCCACACTCTATTCCCTTTCGCATGAGTGTCAACCATGTAATCGGACATACGCCAGGTGCATGATTGCTTCTCTGTCAACGAGCTCCTGGTCATGGAAGCCGTAGGACTTTGTTCTCAAGGTGAAGGCGGCAAGTTGGTGGACTCCGGCCGGTGGGTACGCAACTCGGCTGGCGGAGAACTGTTCCAGGTGGGCGGCAAATGGGTAGTCAATCCCAGTGGAGGCCTTGAGTCCAAAGGACATCCTATCGGTGCCACTGGTCTAGCTCAGTGTGCTGAGCTGTGCTGGCAGGTACCGTCTCTCTGATGCTTCTTGCAGCTGCGTGGAGAAGGCCAACACTGAAACCTCTCTGGCCTAGCTTCGCGGCAAAGCAGGAAAGCGTCAGGTGGAAGGTGCCCGGGTGGCCTTGCAGCATAACTTTGGGTTGGGGAGTGCAGCAGTCATCACGCTCTATCGCAAGGAACCCCATACCGCTGCTCGCCTGTGAGTTTGGGATCTGTCCTCTCTGTTCTCCTGCTCTTCTAGATGAAAGTTTGATGACTAAATCTTCAACAAAGGCCTTTGTTGATGATTGATGAAGTAAGACCAAGAATAAGAGTTGTCGGTGAGCAAAAGGACTCTGAGAGGACCGGGATGTGGTCCCCTCTAGTCTCATTCAGGATCGCTACTTCATTTCACCAGTGTACGTCCTGGTACTCCACGCTATCTGGATTCTGTGAAAACAGATCATTGAGAGAGTCAGCCACACCCAGAAAGCGCGGCGTGCATGCAAGGCCGTACCACTACGCTATTCCTGAGGTTGGACTGCCGCGGCTGGGTATTTACAGAATGATCCTCCGCTTCCTCAGGCTGCTCTTCAGGTTCCAGTATTGAATCGAAGTGCGTATCGTCTGCAGTGGTTGAGGCAGGATAGAAATCGAGCGAGCTGGCATCCTGCTGTGCGTGAGCTGGCCGGAGGTCCTGATCTACATAATTTACATCTGATCCGCGACCCTCGCTTCCTCGACTTACGAGAGGCTTTGGCATGCGTGGTGCTATGGAATTAAGCGCCTTCTTTAGACGCTTATCCACTTTCCTATCGCTCCAGTATCCACTTTCGGTTTCGCAATCTTCCGACTCTTCGCCCTCGCTTTGCTTTTCATCCTTCTTGCCTGCCATATGCTTGTCATATACATTCCTATTCACCTCCCTCGTCCGGAGTTCGCTCTCGTCCGCGTTTACAATATGCCGCTGGCGACCGCGGTAGTTGAAATGCTTGTCTTGCGCGTCACCATCCCAAGTTGGGTTACGCTTGGTGCTCTCGTCCAGTAGAAGAGCCTCGGCCATATAATCTCCAAGATCCAAATATTCCACACTCCCTTGTTTGCCTGGGAGGTATTCGATGAATAGAATCAGCAGATACAATGCTAACAAGGAGGCTGCAATAGTAACGAACCTCTGCTTATGCGAGCAATCTGTTTAAGGATGTTGAGGATCTGAGCAAACGACGGTCTAGCATGTGGGTTCTTGTGCCAGCATAGAGAGATTAGCTGGCGCCATGTTTCTGGTATGTCCTCTGTCAACTGTGGTCGGTAATGTCGCAAGGCACACTCAGCCGCATACGCTAGCTGATCCATCCAGGCTACCTCGTGCGGATACCGCCCCATGTTCCACATCTCCCACAGAATCTATGCAATTCAATATGGTAAGCTCCGATAAAGAAGAAAGGCTCAGTCACCCGTATCCACGTACAATTGCGTATGAATAAACGTCAGCCTTCTCACTGTATACTTCTCCTCGATAAACCTCAGGGGCCTTTAGCGTTAAAACAACGGCATTGTTAGATATTGGGGTGATTGAGTTTAGGCTGGTTGAGGTTACCATGAATGCCAAAGCTCCACAGCCCTGAGTTAATGCTCCGCTGCCTTCCTTCAAACGGCTCAGCCCGAAATCTGGAAGACAATGTAAGAGATTACACGAATAAGAAGCAGGAATATTAACAACGTTGCCGTACCAGCAATCTTAGCCCGAAGAAATCGGTCCAGCAGTACATTCTTAGTACTTAGATCACGATGCAACGTCGGCGGGTCAGACATGTGCAGATAGCACATACCTAATAGATAGCTGTAAGTGACCCTCACATTACGCGGTACAGTAGATAGCTATACCCTTGGCGATGTCGCGGGCTATGCGGATTCGTAGCTGAGGATCTTTAAAGAGACTGGGCTCGTTGCGAAGGAGATCATGCAAAGATCCTGTTAAACGGAAACGCTCAGAACTTGACGAAGCCAACGAGATTACTTAAGTGAGGCATACCCTTTTTCATGAGTTCAGTCACAATGCAGCGTTGCCGCTTATCGCGGAAGTGGCAAACACCGAGAAACCTGCAGTTATGCAGGAATTAAGCAATTGCCCGGTCTGTGGAGGGAGGAGCAGATAACGCACTGAATGACGTGTGGATGATGGAGCGAGCGAAGCATGCTGACTTCCGAATCAAACAGCTGCTCCTCGGATTTAGTCCGGAAGACCTCACGGTAAAGTATCTTCACCGCTACTGGTGTTCCTCGCCACCGTCCTGTGTCGAGGGGAAATAAAACCAAGGGTAAACTTACTATCCTCATGATTGGCAGCGCGATCCTCACCTTTCTTTACTTCGCCGAAGAAGCCCTTGCCCAGTACACGGTCTGACACGTGTAGGTCGCGCGGGTCGATTTCCCATTCTGTGGCCAATTGATCTGAATCCACTTTCTTCGCTGAGCTGCTCTTTGGAACAGAAGTACTTCGCGTCCCGTTGCCCTTTCTCGGACTCCGCGTTTCCTCTTGTTCGTCGCCCTTACGGTCTCCACAGTGATCATTGGAGTCACAGCTTATCTCCCACCATCCATCTTCAATATCATCTTCCCCATCAATGTAGGTCACATCGATTCGCTCGAAACTGTCCTCTCTATCAAAACTGTCAATGAGGCTTCGCTCCACGAATGGGCTTCCATCACTTCCGCCTTTCTTGGAAGTAATATTATCTCGATCCTTGTCCACTCGGCCCACTGAGTCACTAGACTTGGTCATGCCTTTGCCGCGTCGGCCACCGCGCACAACAGGTAAATTCAACGTATCTGACCGCTTCAGCGGCGGTTCGGAAAGAGGTACTGGTTGCGCTTCCACTTTTTCCTGCCCCGCTCGCTCCAGCCGGTCAGATGAACTCTTACTGCGATGAGGAAACATATTTTGTTGCCCTCCGCTGCCGCCATAACCTCTCTCGCTTTTCGTTTGGCGATGGCTTTTGTATCCCGTTTTCTGTTCGTCAAGGTCTTCAGCGTCGTTTTCATCGCGCGCATAAAGTCGTCGACGTCTTCCTGCCTTCTTATCAGCATGCTGACGGAGCCGCATGCCTATCCGATTGCGTAAACTGTCCTCCGAGCTCCACTTTGTAGAAGCAATACCGTTCTCACTATCTCGCTTCGTTAAAGATGCGGGGCCACTTCCACCCAAGTTGTGTACAGGCGGGAAAGAGTGTTTTGCCCACGAGATGAATGTCGACGATCGATTCAACTCGGAAGGTGGCGAAGTGGATAAAGAGACGTTTGATGTTGGCGAATTGGCCGTTGCTGGTTGGGGCAGGATATCGAAGAGATAGTCGGTAAAACAGCTGCCAGATCGGGCGCTTACCTCCACATTCTTTGCAATGGCCTCTTGTGACACTGATGGGACACAGTCAATAATATGAGCAATCAGAAGATGAAAGCAAGGTTGCCTTACCAGTAACGATTTTATCGCCTTCTGCGATGATAAAGGCCCCATGAGTCGTGCGTATGGCAAAGTAAGTATGGTCCTGTTCCAAGTGCTCGTTGCGGTAGCCCTCCAATATAAACTCCTCCCGGGTGCTTTTCCTGTTGTCAAAGAGTGTTGAGGAAATGCACATGGAGCTGTGTACATGTGGATAGGAGCTCACCTGTTGCTGTTAGCTGGTGTAGCAGCAGAGATGTTACCATTGCTCTCGGCCACCCAGTATCTATTGAATTGAGAACGGAAGCTGCAGCGAGAGGCTCCGAGTTCGACTATGAAACTGTCTCCACGCGATATTCCGGGACGAAATCGCTGAGTGGTGAGGCTGCTATTCCTCTCAGCAGCGATATAATTCCCGTTGTTGTCTTGAATGAAAGCCTGGTAATGGTTGTGTTAGCACTAACCATCATCTGGGCGCAAGAATTGTACCTTCAGGCGTAACTGGAACAGTTCAGAAAGACCAACCGTTGTCGAGGAGCAAACGAGCTTTTCACCTCCGTTTTCCAGTCCAATGTAGGTACCATGCACGCTGCGGAAGGCCACGAGTTGGTCCTTGCTCTCGACATCAAACAATTCGTGTGGTCCTGCGAGTTGACAGAATTGAGCTAAAGCACGCTTGCTCATACAAGAGCAATCATACCAGGTGACGACGTATTGCAGTCAGAGAACAAGTGACCATTCCTTGTAGCGGACACGAAGCAACGATTGGAGAGATTGAGGAACGCCACTCGGTTACCCTCCCACACAGGCTTGAATTCCTGATGTTCGGTCAATCCAGATCCATCATGCCTCTTTCAAAACGTGGTACCTCGCCGAGGTGGCCCTCGAAGGGTGCGTAAGGGCTGCGCGCCTTGAGAATGCCGTGTCGCCTATTCTTGAGGTTGTGTGACATACGCACAGCGTGGTCGTTCGACGCCTTCAGCGCTACCTGCATTGTGGACCAAACGTTTTAAATGAAGTTAAGAGGTAATTATTTCATTAATTTATAAATAAATTAATTTTATCACTCAAAATTGAAGAAAATACCTTTGGCCGAAATCGTTTCCCTTTTATTTGATGTCTAATTGATTAAATAAATAAATAATATTATCCTAACACAATACTGTTTACAAAAATGATTATTTATTTTATTTGGCAATAAAAATCAAAGATTGAAAATAATAGATAAAATAAACAGGAACGAAAAAGAAAGGATTAATTAATCAATAAAAGAAAAATGATAATAGAAAGGTGAGGCACCTTGGGAAAATGATGTAGGAACCACAAGTTGTAGTCATCAATGGAGACGGGATAGAAGGCATCGCGGTCACCATCCTCCCCGCTGCTCATTTCCATTGAGTGTTGTGCCTAATGGCCAGAGAGGAAATTTGCAATCCTCCCCTCTTTTGTGACTGCACGCTTGGATTTTTTAATCCGCTACGCGGCAATTAAGGCCAAGTGGGGTCAAGAAGAAGAATGGCCCTTCTTGCGTGCCCACACAGGCAACCACCCCTTCTCCTCCTCCTGCAAAGATGAACGGTGGTGCCTTTGTCGTGGTCGCTTGCTTCTAGGGACGCCCTTCGTCGATTCTAATTAGCTCCCAAATCTGCTTACCAGGTATTTCGAGAGAGCTTTCTGGGCTACCACGAAATATTTGAAATATGTGGCGACTGATTCGGCGCAAATACCCAAAATTGTTGCTTGAAGGAAATGTACAGGAGGCCAGGAAGAGGAGCTACGGGTCGGTGCGTCCACGGACGTGCTCAGTTAATCTGCAGCTTGTTGGCAAGGAACTCAGGGCACAGGTCCAAACCAGCGCAGACCAAGTGAGGGTTGGCGAACGACCTGCACACACCCACGAGCAGAGGTTAAGGTTGCTTCTCGGTCGGATGAATTCATCCCAGGCATCGGTCATCAACGGCAAGAGAGTGATCATACCTCAGGAACATGTAAATGCCCGCTAGGTACTGATCGACCATCCCTGTGCACTGAGCAGAGTCGGGCATAAGCTCGCAGAGGAAATCGAGAGCGATCTGGATATCCTCCTGCGTCCTGTTGGCGTAGAGGTAGGTCTGAACGAAACCGGTGATGGTCTCGCACAGCGTGCACGCATCGGTCATCGGCTTCGCAGGTACATTGACGAGTGGCTTCGCCTCGGCAGGACATACGCCGATCTCAGAGCACACGGCAGCTGCACGGAATAACGTGCAATATCTCTGGTAAGTCATCGGCCAATGGCAATGGTACCATAATTTTCATGTGTTCTTTCTTATCATAATTATTTAAAAACAGAAAAAAAGAGATAATTCCTCAGTCGAGGATGATTTCTTTTTCTTATTTAAATGGTATTTAAATAAGAAAAAGAAAATACGAACCAGGGTTGTTGGTGTCGAGAATGTAGGAGACCATGAAGGGCACGTAGTAAACGACGAAGCCCTTGCATACTTCCTTCATGTCGCCAGGAACCAGAGAGCACATGGTAAGGAGGGTCTGGGTGATCTCTACAACGGTCCGGTTCTGGCCGATGAGATCCTCCACCATCCCTACGTAGTACCTGCACAACCCGCACGGCGTGTCGCCATCCTTCTGGTTCCCCTTCGTAATCGACTTCGCATCTACAGGGGCCAACACGAAGGCCAGACCAACTACGAGGACGGAGAGTACAATGAGGTGCTTCATCTTCTGGTTTGGAATTTGATTGAATTAGTACCTCAGGGGAGCTGTTTCACTTCCCCAGCACAAGGATATTCAAGAAAACATTTTCCTTTTATTTTCTTCGATAGAAACGCACCGTTTTCCTTCCGATTTGCTGTCTGGGTAAGCGGGAAACAGATCACGCTACAACAAAAATTTGCTATTGGGTGAACGTCATCCCAGCGATTTTCGCCAGCGAATCGAGCGAATAGGGAGAGCGAACCAGAAATGTTTTGGCCAATCAGAACCGGGGGACTAGGCAGAAGTGGCGTAACCTTCCTTGGAGGATTCAGGCCCTTGCGTCGTGGATCGCGAGTGTAGGGTATGTCACAAGTTGTGCGAGAGGGACATAAATCAAGACTGCTCATCTCGTGGACATCGGGCCTCTGTGCTGGCTTGGTGGCTGTCGGGACTCAACAGCTGCTGCTCGAAAAGGCGCAGCTGGGTGATGAAGCCTGAGTTGGAGGAGACATTAATGATGATGTTGTAACGGCAAACCAATACCGAAGGAAGTCATACCTGGGTTCGGGTTCACTATTGGTCGTGATCGCCGTAGCAGATCCATTGCGTTGTCAAAACTTATCTTGTGGTAATGCATCAGAAAAGCAGTCACTATGGTTGCACTTCGCGAGATACCAGCAACACTGTACAGTGCACGTATGTAAGAGTCACGGCGATGTACAATATCTCGACACCGTACCAATGTACAAGCGCGGCACCTCCTTTTTGAAGAGTCTCTGCAATCTGTTCTATACAATGGGGAAAAAATTGGGATAGATCCTGCGCCGATAAACATATCATCAGTTTCCTAAAATTAACCTGTTCGTTGTTCATGAATTAGGCGTACCGATAATGGATGATCAGTGATTCGATAGGTAATATAGGAAAAATGATCAGGAAAATGCTGCTCGGCTTCTACCATGATCTGCACTACAAGGCTGATCTTGCGGTGGAGCAGGGATTCCAAATGGGCGGCGCTCTCAGCGCAACCAATGTACAGCCCAGGAATCACCTCGTCGGGGAGCGATTTACTGTAATTAACCCACCTGAGGAACGCTCATTACTGCACCACTAATAACAGAACATGAGCCTATACCGATAAAACGTGGATGTGGGCAAGCGCATCATTTCGTCTAGTGCGTTGGGTATAGCGATAAGCTTATTTCGTGCCAAATCAAGTTCCTACAAACGAATGCAGAGATTAGCAAGCCAAATCTAACATTTGGCGCATGTTCAAACCTTTAACTGCGTAAGCTGCACAATATCCTCATGTAATCGCGTCAGTTTGTTGTCGTTAACGTAGAGCCGTACTAAGGAGGAGAGAGAGCAACTGCAGAAAAGGCCATCAGGTATCAGATATCTACATTTCAATTCAAAAGAGGACTCCAGACATACATGGCTGCGGGAAGACACTCGATGTGGTTATGCTCTAGTCGCAAGGTTTCCAATCTTGAGAGGCCATCTGCACATCAGTGCGCTTAGCTAATTGCCCATTTGGTGCAATAGAATAACCGAACCGTACCAGACAGTTCGACACGCTGGAGCTTGTTACACGACAGGTCTAGCTCGCGCAGGGCAAATAAATCCAGCGTCCCTGGCAGAATTGACGTGATACGATTCTTGCGAAGGATCAGCACTTCGAGCGACGAGAGCGATGAGAACGCATCTGGCAGTTTAGAAATGAAGTTGTCCTTGAGGTTGAGGTGCACAAGCGTGCCCGATAGATTGGCGTAGAACTCCTTATCATCGGGCAGAGCACCGATGCGGTTGCCCGAGAGATCAAGATGAGTGAGGCCTCGAAAGGCACGGAACGAGGCAGGGATAGCCTGAAGCTGGTTCTCGGCTGCCATCAGCCGCGTGAGCTTGGGGCAGTAATACGGCAGCGCTGATGGCAGTTCATCAATTCCGTTGCAGTCCACGTGCAGGATGGACAAGGCCGACATGTTCTGCCGATCATGGTCTTCACTGCATTCCTCGCTCAGATCCCGACTTTGTACCGCTGCTGATGATGGCGGAGACGGCAACTCGGAGAGGCAGTTGTACGAGAGCTTGAGTTCCTCCAGCCCGAGAGGTAACAGGTCCCAAAAACTGGCAGGTCTGCACAAATAAATCGTTATGGTGAGATTTCCATTTTCATTTTCATTTTTATACAGAATTAGTTCAAAAACAAAAATAAAATCAAAAATAAAATATGGGGTGGCCGTGTACAGGCGGGAAAAGCCGTTGCCGGAGAGGTCGAGTCGCAAGAGGCCAGTCCACTTGGTGAGCAGGGCGAAGGCCTCTACGTCGGTGCCCTGCAGCTTGTTGAGCGCGAGGCTGAGTTCCCGGACTCCGACCATCACACCTGCCGTCTCCGACTCGTGCGATGACGACGACGCGTCTTCATGGGAGGCCTCGAACTGGAGGCGGCGTAGCTTGTTGGCCGAGAGGTCCAGAGCGTGGAGGTCGTGGCCGAGCCGGAGCACTTGGCGCGGGATGGCCGTGAGTTGGCACTTGGCCAGCGAGAGCTTTGGATCCTGGTCGCGCTCGTTCGCCGCCAAGAGCTCCGCCACCCGATGCGCAGCTGTGGGTCGGCCGCTCATTCTCCGCGACTGCTGTACTCGTGCCGGTCTCACAAAGAATGCTTTCTTAGTGTAGAGGAAAGCGAACAGGCCTGTTGTCGTGCACAGCACTGGCCGTTGCTCTGAGGACGAGTCTCCCCACCTTACGGACCGGTGTTCTTGATGCGTGCACTCCTAAGCTTGAAGTCGTACCCGGAGACATACATGACACACATACCTGCTGACGTCAGCTTTCTCGATTAACCTCAGGTAAAAAGAAACGAAAACTCGATCGCCTATCACCCTTGTCTACCAATCATCGAGAGTTACCTCTAAATTTTCGAAACTTGACTTTTTTCTTTCGAAAAGCATTTCGATTACAAAAGAGAAGAACGAAACGAAGAGACGAAGTACCGCTTTGGGGGCAAGGCCTTTTGACACGTGAGAACCCCTGCCAAGCGGCCAGCATCGTTGAGCTGCCGCGCACGCGAACCGAGGTCTTGGAGCTCACAACGTTGTGAGTGGAATTTCGCCCTGATTCTGCAGAAACATCGGTGAAGAGAATCTTGGTCTGGATTTCACACGAATCGCCCATGAAGCGCTGCCAAGAGATGCCGTCGTTCTCTTTTGTTGAGA
Organism: Acanthamoeba royreba; assembly: GCA_000826365.1. Taxonomy (NCBI): domain Eukaryota; phylum Discosea; order Longamoebia; family Acanthamoebidae; genus Acanthamoeba; species Acanthamoeba royreba. The sequence continues at coordinate 34,769 of CDEZ01021210.1, forward strand.
CTTTTTCTCCTTATTCACAAAAGCTAATAATTCATCTGTTCTCGCCAACATCCCATCATTCTTTTATCCATTTACATATTTTTATTTAATTTCCATTTTTATTAATTCGAGTAGAGGGTACAAGATGTTCAATCAGAGGGAGGACAAGCTGTACTGGCTGCCGCCCGCAGAAGATGACCATGCTGGCCACACAGAGGAGGTACAAAAGGAACTGAAGGAGCTGCTACACGATGCCTACGCGCATGTCAGCGCCTCGGCGCAGCCCAAGACCGAACGGCGCCGGAGGTCGGACAGCGGCGGCAGGAGAGAACAGCCCAAGCGGCTGCGGTACAGCCTGCTCGACGATCAACGCAATGCGCGGCACGAGGTGCACGACCGATGTGTGGCGAACCTGCTCCAGAAGCAGCGCGAGAAGGACGAGCGCAAGTGGAACATGCGGCGCGCGATGTACGGTCACTGCCTCGTCGACGTCAAGCGATGTCCCACAGGACCCAACACTGTCCGGGGTGGCCCGGAGGAAGGCGGCTCGCTTGTCATGCAGCTCCAAGAACGGCTGCGCGCGCTTGCGTACGTTCGAGCGATTTCCCTTGACGATGGATCCGTCGTTTTCATTCTTTCACGACACAACCTAACCTCACTGACTCTGCAACAATACAGGCAGATCCCATGTGATTGTATTGCCAACTATCCCACGCTACAGCAAGCAGAAGGAGAGGATCGCGGTTCGGTCCTTCTCGTTCGAGAGCATCTACACGCTGCAGTAGATTTGAAGATACTCTTCAAGGCACACGAGCAAGGCGATCTCAAGCTGCCGCTCTATCTCCGTCTGCAAATCCTTTGGGAATGTGCGCAGGCCATGCGCGCTCTTCACAGCGTCGGCCTTGCTCACGGCGCCATGAATTTAACGAGTATCAAGGTAAGTTGTGCGCACGAGCACGGTACGTAAAAGACTCATGCATTCTTGTTACAGGTCAAGCTCGTGTCACAGCGATCTAAGTTGGATAACTACCTGCTTGATTATATCACCGGCAACAGGTCATCCACCTTCTATTCTTCGCCAGAGGCTAATGCTGCGGCAGCCAAGGGCAGGAGCCTGCCCTTGGACCAGGTCCCTGCAGCCGACGTATTCGCATTCGGTACCAGCTTGCCAGCGATCACCCCTTCCTCACGTTGACTTACTCTTCAAGGACTTTCTTTTGTCACATTAGGAGTCATCTGCTTCGAGCTACTAGCAATGAAGCGTATGTGTAAAACATTCGACGGAACCAAGAGTGAGTTCCGTTCCAAATATTCTGAAGCTGCCTATGAGCCCCCTTGGGAGCTCATCGAAACAAATGGTGAGATTGAAGGAGATGATGCAAGAAAGCTCTTCCGTGAACTTATCGCTCACTGTCTGCACGTCGAGCCGAGAAGTCGGCCCACAAGCGAAGATATATGCGTGGCACTCGATAAAGTGATTCTTCTCTCGATCATGCCCGATGAAAGCCTGAGGAATGTATGGGCCACAGCAATTGACCTCGGCCAACGGGAAGCTCGGCGCAGAGCGAAGGGCAAGCTTCTGGAGAGTCCAGAAGGTGCATGCGATAGTTCGGGCGAGGACGAAGATTCTTGTACAAGCGAAGTGAGCCATATTTTTCTTGTTCAGTGGCACGACCTCGAGAGAGCCCTCTGTAAGTTCTACCTTGGTGATCGGTATGTTCAGAATCAGGATATGACGCACGAGGACGCTCATCGACTCGACTCCCACTACGACAAGACTAAGCTTTGCCTCTATGTCATTCATCATTTACTGGGTACATCTTCTCTGATACAGTACAGCCCAGCCGCACGTAAGTTTCTCATATTATGTTCACTCACAGCTGAGTGGAATGTGCGTGAGATTCTCTTCATGACACCAGCACAAATCGATCAGCTCTGCCGCCAATGGAAGCTGGGGCGGCTATTCCCTTCAGATGGCGTCTCGTTCAAAGATAGGTAATAGATTGTCAGGTCGCCAAACCGTTTCACTCACAAGATGTGCGCTAACTTCTCTCCATTGTTCAAGATTCTTTCGCAAGGATGTCCTGCTCAAGCGAAATCTTAGAGGATCAGTGCCCTTGTTCAATTGGCTGCAGTTCAATAAGTGGTTTCCTATCAACGACTGCAGCGAGCCTGCATCCCTCGAAACAATGATCAGTTCACTAGTCTTCCATAAGTGCTTGCCTCACTTGATCACCCTTATGGCTGATACACTGTCTCATATCCCTGTGTTCACCCTACAGTTATTTCCAGCTCCTTGAATCAGGCATTGAAGCCAAATACATCCTACGCAATGCTGATCTTGATCCGGGCACTTTCCTTATGCACTTCTCCCGCAACTACGCACATCGCATTCTCTATCATGGCGTAGACCATTCCGAGGTATGTACTTTTGTGCTGCGTTGAGCTTGTGCGCTAAAGTTTAACTTCACTCTAGCTTGCAGAGCCCTACGCGATCTCATGGCTACAGGAGGATAAACTGCGAGAGGGACTTGATAACGCTGCCATTATTCGCACAATCTATTTCGGTAGAAAGCGAGACAAGTTCACGTTCGACTCAGAATCCTTTGCAACTCTAGAAGAGCTGCGTGATTTCGTGCGCAGCACGGGTAAAGCGAAACTGTCTCAGCCCTACCGGGTACATCGGCACATCCCTACTTTGTTTAGTTGGAACAACACGGTTCTAACCTTTCTTGCAGCCATCAAACAATCTGGAGTTCATCAAGTTGGTATGGCGTACATTCAAGAAGCAAATGCGCGCCAAGCGTGAGGCGACCTGCTCGCGGGTAGGTCTACTCTCCGGCCCAAGGCAGACCATATCACATAGCGAGGCCTTGGATCCAAAGGATGAGCTCTATGCTCTTCTCAATTATATGCAACCCGAGATACGAGACTTAGTAGAGGATATGGAAGATCTGATCGCGCAAGAAACTGCCGGCGACGCGATTGTCAGCACCAACACCATTCCCTACAAGGAGGGTTACCTCATGCGACGAGAGAAGGGCAAGTGGCGTAAACTATTTGCCAAGGCCATGGACGGTTTCCTTGTATTGTACGAGAATGAGGAAGCTGAACAGCCCTTCCAGGTACTTGCCTGTGTGCATCATCCTTTTGCAGTTAACCTAACCTCATCCTAGGTCATTACTCTTGAGGGAACCACAGTGGAGGCTCAGGTAACTTCCGCTCCACCTTTTATTCAATACCACTCAAAGATTCTCAGTTCACCTTTATCTGATGGAAATTCTCAGGGTCCCGACAGTATTCGCCTCTCAAGCCCATTGCAGCCTCTCATCAACTGGGAGTTCACGGTATCCGAAGAAGTTGCAGATGGCGACAGACTAGTGGAGCTACAAAAGTGGGGCGCCGTCATGCAATTCTGGAACTGTCGAGGTACCTCTCTCCCTTGCCTCGTGTTCGTTCCTGTCTACATGTACAAACGGTTTGTTCGTCTGCGTGAAGGCTTTTTACACACGGCCTATTCGCCCGTGCGAGAACAGATCAACTGCAAGTGGTACGTCGATGGGCGCGATGCTTTTGCTGCTATTTATCATGCCATTCTGCACGCCAAGCAGACGGTCTTCATCACCGATTGGCGCCTTACTGGTAAGCTTCGCTACTGATGCTTGTGGGATATCCTGCTCGTAACAAACCTGTGCGTTTATAGGAGAGATCTTTCTCATGCGACAGAATCCATTTGAAGACTGCCACCGCCTTGATCAACTGTTGAAAAAGAAAGCAGAGAAAGGAGTACGAATGACGCTAGCCCTCGGTATCGGTGAGCCCGTACTTATGCTGACTACGATCGTTGTACAGGTCAAGATATGGATCCTACTCTGGCGCGATCCCGCTCTATTTTCGGAAGCAGGCTCGAGAGAAGTGCAGAAGGTCCTCACACAGCTGCACGACAACATCAAGGTACGTGTTCGCCTTGTGTGCAGCAGACGACAATCTCCTTACATTGCTGTTCAGATCATGCGACACCCTTACTTCAAGCACATTCCAAGCAGCTCTTACACTCATCATCAGAAGAGTGTTGTTGTAGACTATGGATCCAAGGATGTGGTGGCCTTTGTTGGCGGAATAGATCTCACCTGGGGAAGATGGGATACGAGTGACCACAGCATCACCGATTATAATCGCTTGGCTCCTTTCTGGCCTGGAAAAGACTACTGGAACCAAGAGGTATCTTGTCAATACTGCCTCCATCTCTGCACTTGTGTTGGTTACTCAAAGTGGTTCCAGGAACCGAGCTTTCGCGACCCTTTCGTTGACATTTTAGATCGTGATCGAGATCCCCGAATGGCCTGGCACGATATACACATGTCCATTGGTATGTGGCTTGTATACACTGAGCATGCCTGCATCTGTTCTAAACTTGGTGTTACTATAGATGGTGAGGCAGCCATAGATGTCGCCTTCAACTTTATTCACAGATGGAATCATCATCTAGAACAGCTTCCTGAGGCCAAGTACTGCTCCTCTCCATGAGCTCTATTCAGTCCGTGATTCGCTTACTCTTTCCTCACTTCAGGCAGCAGAGATTGCCTGTTTTGGCTCCTCTACCCAACCCATTCCGACGAGAGGTCGATGTAGATCCTAACACGCAGTATCGACTCATCAACGAGAAGCGACTACGGCCTCTTATGGAGCAGCGCAAGCCGGAATTCGATGCTGCGGCGCAGATCATGCAAACCTCTGACAAAGATAGCATCACAGTAAAACTGCAGCAGCTATGGCATCGACAAAAGTCACAGCATAAACGACAGCATCGGCATCGGACTCGCGGTCGTATTCGACAGATGGCCATGCGCATTCGTGGGCGCATTGTGCGGGTTTCCTTACGTTTCGTCAATGGTGTGGGCAAAGTTGCCGCGCTCCCGGTACGGCGGTTCAGATCGAAGGCCAAGCTTGAGGAGCAAGCAGAGAAGGAGCGCATCAAGAGAAATCGAATGGAGTTCATGAGCTCAGTCACTCATCACACTCGAGAGGAGGAAGACGAAAAGGATGCTCTGAGAAAACGCAGAATGAAGCGACTTAAACAAAAGGATCATCACGCAGCGGCCATCCAAGAACAGCGAGAGTCTCTCGAGAGGGAGCGCCAAGAAAAGGGAACCGCCGCAGTTGCTGCATCAGCACCGAGACACGGCGACGCTGTTGAGGAGGAACTGGAGCGCTACGAACAAGCAGAGCATCAGCGCGCTCAAGCTAGTTCAGCCAGTGGAGTTCAGAACGGCGATATTGATCAAAACGGAGACAATGGCACCATGCCACACAGAAGCAGAGCCGAGAAAAAAGAGAAGAAGCGACAGATCAAGGAAAACATTCAAGCTCACCACAGCGCCGACTCAGCGCAGTTGAATCCTGAGCATCCAACGAGTTCCACAGGCCCATCAGAAGACGATAGAGCGAGCGTGTCGAGCGCAGACTTACGGCGGCGATTTCACCGCATGCTGACCCGACAGCACTCGAAGATGCTTCAGTGGGAAGAGAAGGAAAAGGATATGTGGAATATTCTACGAAAGAAGTGGGCCGCTCGACATGAGAAGACAGTCAAGTACGTGCAACAACTTAAACAATCAGCTGACTGACTACTAACTGCTTTCAATAGCCCTAGGGCGCAAGAACTGTGGAATCAGGTTTTGTCACGAGCTCTCCCCACTCGCATTCACGATGCTCTCCACTGTACTCCACCTTTGCCCTATCCACAGGTACTTTCTCTTGTCACCAAGTCTTGATAACACGACTGACTGGGCTCCTCCATAGACATGTGCCGAGGCTGTTAAATGTCGGTGTCAGCTGCTTCGGTCCATTGGAAAGTGGAGCGGTACTGTACTGTTGTGATTTAGGGTTTCTGGTTATCATTGCTCACGTCTGCACAGGAGGCAATAGACTTGAACAGTCAATACAGGAAGCATACGTGAGTATGATTCAGAGAGCAAAACACTTCATTTACATAGAAAATCAATACTTTATCTCCACAGTGGACAACCACGTACGTCACAAACCCGTACTTTCTTCCTGCGATTAAGGAAACTACTTGGGTCTGACCGACTATAGGGGCCATGCAATCAAATTGCTGCTGCATTGGTGGCGCGTATCGCGCGAGCAGTGCAGAATAGCGAGACATTCAGGATAATGGCAGTTATTCCGATAGTTCCATCCATGGCATCTGCCGAAGACCTTAAAACGCGCATTCTCACCAAGCTGTACGCTACGTTATTCCATTTCCTGCACCAACAGCGACTGACTTCCGTTGAACAGACAATACAAGACGATATGGGAAGGCAAGCGATCCATTTACCATGCTCTCAAGCACCAACATGGAAGTACGTCCGCACCGCTCTCCCTTATAAGAGAATGTTTACTTACCGGTTGTCCGTTTGCAGTCAAAAAGGATATAATTAAGAAGCATTTTCGAGTGTATGCTCTGCGCAATCACGGGTTTATCTTCGGATCTCCTGTCACCAATCAGGTTTATGTTCACGCTAAGGTATTGCAATCGCGCCATACTCCCGGGTTCTGTAGACTTGAGACTTACATGCCACACAAGATGATGATCATCGATGACCGCGAAGTGATCATTGGATCAGCTAACATTAACGACAGAAGGTACTCTGAGTTAGTAATTGTCTGTGCAATGCATACTGACGGTGCCAACTTGTCTCAGTATGGAGGGAGATCACGACAGTGAGCTAGCGGTGTGGGTTGAGGATACCGATACCGTCGTTGGACGCATGGCAGGGCAGGATTGCAGAGTGGGCAAGTTCGCGCACTCACTGCGCATGAACCTGTGGCGCGAACACCTGGGTCTCCATGAAGATGTCAAAGAAGTGGAAGTCAAGGATGAGAGACACCGCGTGGTAGGATCTAAGCACGAGCACCACCACGAAGAACGAAGTCGGGAGGAGAAGCATGCTGTGGATAAGCTGAGGCGGCAGTGGGCCAGCATCAAGTTCGCTTCAATGCTGAATCGGAACAAGATTAAGGGTGAGAAGCGACCTAACATTGAAGCTCGGGCTTCAGAGGATGGAGACGACACTCGCAGCACTAGCGCAGGTGTGACTGACAGTGAGGAAAGCGAAACGAGGAGCAACAAGAAAGCTGCACCGATGGATAACCAAGAAGAGGGCAAGGCCGTGCAACGGGCAGAGAAAGAAAGCAAAGAAGGAAAGAGGGCCAGCAAGATTAAGGAGAAGCAGGAGAAGAAACAGCGGAAGCAGGAGAAGGAACGCCTCAAAAAGAACAAGGAAGCGCAAGAAAAGGAGCGCAAGCGTGCAGTTAAGGAGCGCAAGGAGAAAGAGAAGCGCGGCAAGAAGGAGATGAAAAAGAAAAAGAAGGACAAGGACGTAATGTCCTCGGAATCAGAGAGTGAACTCGATGAGGACGAGAAGAAAAGGGAGGAGGAGCGGGAGCGCCTCGTCAACGTGATCTGTGATCCTATGTCGGAGGCGGCTCTCGCTCTGTGGGACAGCACTGCAGAATCGAACACACGCATCTACGAAGAAGTCTTCCCGTTTATCCCTCAGGACTCCATATCCATACTCGCTGAGGTTTCCGCGCGCCGCAGAGCCTTCGAGGAGGACATGAAGACATGGACGAACGAGAATCACGAACAGATTCGGTACCATGATATCATCTGCTCTTTCCTGTCCCTGTGCTTCCAACCCATTCTTTCCCAATGCAGAGAGAAGCTGAAACAAGTGCGGGGGCACCTTGTTGAGTATCCCTTGTACTATCTTCGTGACGAGAAGATGCTACCGAGACTGGTCAGCGATCCGGTTCTGTCGGTCATGAAGCAGGCATTCTGGTAATGTTCCACATATGCTATGGAGAGTGAGTGTTAGATGATCGTCGCTTTCCTTTGGAGCTCCTCCTACACGAGAATGTGTGGGTGTGACAATACAATGATGATGATGCATATCCTCGTGACGGAGCTCAAGCGTCGGAACTTCACGTCCAGCACGTCAACCAGACGAGCCATCGTCTATCCTCTTCTCGTCCTTGTGCTCTTCTATTCACCAGACCTGGTAAGGACGTTCTTGTTGGACTGCAACGGCACCACACGAGCATAAGTGGCCGTTGCAAGGACAGCGCCAGATGTGGAGAGCAGATGTACCGGCCACTCCGTGGAGGAGGAAGATAAGGCGGCCTTAGAGGAGGTGGGGCATGGCTTGATGATGATATCTTGGGGTTTGAAATAAATTTTGAAACACAAAATCTTGTTCGTCGACTTTTCCCAGACATCTGGCTCACATAACGCGGAAAGGAATACCTGCTGACATCCGGGAGTGGCTTGTTCGCCGTGGGTTGGAAGGGCTTAAGCCTCTTCTGCAAGAAGATTTCACGACGTGGGAGGTTATAAGAACGATATGTGCGGAGTACGAATGCTCCCCTCTGTTCTTCTTCTTGCCATCCATTTGTACCTGATGTGCCGCTGAAAAAAATGGCAGCGCTTGGGATAACTAAACGAGGAACACAACGCAAGTTGGCGATAGCAATAGAAAGCCTCAATACAGCGGAGACCACAAGGGTGCAACAAGGTACGTCATGCACACACACAACCTCTAAGAACATGGTCTTCTCTTTCTTCCCTTAGTACTCAGACCTGGTTCCCTTAAAGAACTGTCAGGAGCGCTCCGACTTGCGACCAATGCCGGTAAGTCCAGTCCCTACCCTTCCCTCTCAACATGCATATTGTTTTGTTGTGTGCCTCAAGAGGTTACTTACAATCCTTCCTGTCTCAGACCGAGAGATACAATCAATTGCCAGTGAAGAAGAGAGTAGGTTCGTCCTGGTTCTCTATCCTAGACCAACCACCACTGGTGCACAAACAAGGGCGAAAAGAACTAATGCGAAGAGTAAACGGAGCTCAACCGTCACCATTTTTGTTTCCTCCACACCCCGCCACCCCTGATGAGAGCGATGGGTATCCTGCAGGAGCCTCCGAAAGCAAGGTCGTTCAACCGTACTGGTCGGGCAGGCTCGCGCTCTTTCCTCCGGAGCTGCCCATTGCCCTGGTGGATACCCACAACAAGGTGTCGTATGGCACGCGCAAGCCAGACATCGTGGGCTACTTGAGGAACAAGCCAAAGAGCATATTCCACATCGCGCTGGTCGGCGACGTCAAAGCAAGGCGGACAGCTGAAAAGGAAGACTTTGACGATTCTAAGGGCCATCTGCAGTCCTTCCTCGAAAACCTCCTGGATTACCAGCCCTACCGGAGCATGGTGAACGGATTCACGGATTCCTCACGGATGGCTATCTGATCCAGTTTTTCCGCCTACGGAAGCTCCCGACCACCGGGCAGGAGTGGACCGAAAGCCCCGTACTCTGGCTACACACGGATGGCGGCAAGTGGCTACTCGGGCTGCTTCAGGACACAGCTGCACGATCTACCGCAAGATATCAGCATCAATGGAAAGCAGGTCAAAATGAATGAGCTTCTTGGAATAGGCGGGTCTGCTGTTGTGTACACGTGGCACGTACAAAGGTAGAATCCCATTACTGCCCAGCCGGTAAACAAAAGACTGATAACGATCATGGTCTTGGTGGCGATGTAGGCGAAACAGTGGTGGTGAAAAGGTTCAACTCGGCGGACAAAATAGATCACTTGCGTAATGAAGAAAGCTGCCTGCGCCAGGTCGCAGACTTAGTGCCTTTTGTTCCACAACTCGTTGCCAGTGATGAGGAGCAGCTTGTACTGTTGATGACTCCTGTCGGAGATCACTTCGCTTCACGGCTTTGTCCTCCTGCAGAGTGATGCCGACCGCCAGACAACGCTTGCTACTGCAGACGATTTCTGCCAGCTAGTGGACATTCTTGAGAAGGCCCACAAACATCATGGGTTGGTTCATCGGGACGTACGTATGTCCAAATTCTTCCGATGTCAAGGCACTGGCAAGGTAATGTTGTCCTCTTCCTCTTATGTTGAGGGTCAATGTCCCCATCTTATGTGTCATCTCAGGTATTCCTCAACGACTGGGGCTGTGCAACTAAAGTGGGACAAGGTCAAGTTCTCTGGTGCCTTGCAATATGCCCCAGCCAGTGTTCTTCTTCAGTGCTCGCGCCCGGGTAAGACCTATGGACCCGCCTTTGCTCATGACTTAGAGATGGTGGTGAAGAGTATCTTCCACGCTCTATCCATCACAACCTTCGAAGAGATACGTGTGGAAGAGGACGTGGGTAAGATCATTGAGTTTTGGGAACGTCACCTTCAGCCATCAATCTGGTCCTCCATGCTGGCTGCTGCCCAACGTGAAGAGTATGAACAACTCAGGAAACATATTCGGGACCCTGCCTGGTACTCATCCCTCTTGAGGTTCGGTTTTCCAACAGAGTCTGCTGGTGATGTTCGCAAGTGCTCTGTCCTCAGGCGTCCATACCGCTTGGAGACTTAGCTCATTCCTGCACAGCCATCGGTTTAACTCCCTGGAGGAAAGCGGTGGTCAATTACAGAAACAAACAAACAATTGGTGATTATCATAAGCTGATATCTTCACATTTACAACTTGCAAATCTAAATACAAAGAGAAGGTTTGATTCCTTTCTTCTGTGGTTGAACGCTGGTGGAAAGGTGCGCGTCCCACAAGCTGCGGCGGCATAAGGTGTGGGGCACTCGAAGCGCACCACTGAAGGAGGGAGGAAGTCAGCATTCTAGAATGAAGAGGAAGAATCCCTCAATTTGAGACATCCTACGCTCCCTCCTTAATGGCCTGCAAGGGTACTACAACATTGGTGCTTCCAATGTACACCTCAACCAAGCGCCGTGTGCAATAAAACATTGTAAGCACTCGGCAAGCTGGAGGTAAGGATTCCCCTACCATTACCTCCAACTCGTTACTGCTCTCATCTGCTAGCGAACCGCCTTAGCTAAGAATGGTCAGGAGTGGGTCGACGTCTTCGCTCAATACAACTCACACATCCATTGATTGTTTTATGTACCTGCCGATGGACTACAATCGATTCCGACCAGGCCATCGTTCCATTGGTACTCGGCGGACAGCGCGTTGGCCAGCTGATTCGGATGGAACCTGCAGGAACGACGTGTAAATCCAAGCTAGAAGAGAGGCTGCCACACCCTTGGACAGTACCCATCAGCGGGCACAGGGAGCTGCCATGTCTCTCCTCCACTCTTTCCACTCCTCAATAACGCCTGTGTAATAAAGGTACATACGCATTCATAAAGCGTTCAATCCCACTGCTCACACGTTCCCTTGAGAGGCGGTTCAAAGTAGTACATGTCGAAGTTCTTGAATGTGTGGTTCGCAATGATCTTGCGAATGTACACCACAAGCATGACGCAACAAGTTTGAGTCACTACCAAGCCTATCAGAAGGAAGGGTGCGTGGTGAACGCGTCCATCAACAAGACCAGTGAAGACAACATGGCTTACGGCGGGTAGTACAGTGTCCAGATAGTTGAGAGAAAGCGTCATTTTAAGGGTGCATATGCTGGGAATAGTGAATTATTCTAGATACCTCGTAGCACATTTGCATCGAACTCTGGAGGAGTAGTCATCGGGCCAAGGTAACCAATTCTTCAATGTGAGATATTCTATGATCGTGTCAGCCATCGCTCCGATATTCTGGAAATCTGTTAAGCAGGGTTAAGTGTATCGCGACTATCTTTCTGTTCAAGCTTCTGCATACTTACCGCGATGCATGCAAAGATTACGCTGCTTCATCTTCGCGATCGAGGTCATCGGACCCTTCGGCAACGATGTTGGTGTACCTGCGGTGGTTGACATCTAAACCCAAACCATATTGAGTGATCTAGAAGGTGACCATGGGCCAATCGAACTCGTCCATCAGAATGTCGTCGAGTATATGTTCAGGCTAGCAGGCAGATGGAAGTGCGCAGCTATCATAATTGCAACGAATGGCAACGCCGTACTCAGAGCAGTAAGTATTGTATTGTTGTTACAGCGCCATCTCGGTTCACGTCCAGACATTGTCACCTTCATCTTCTTCTCTCTTCTTTGTTGTCCTTGCGGTCCTGCGACGACCTCCGCGTTGAGGAGGCCAAGGACAGCACATTGAGGTGGAAGGTGGAGAGAAGCCATGTGCCGGCCACAAGTGAGGGGAAAGAGGACAAGATGATGGCCCAGAGGAGATGGAAGGGGGCGTGGCCCCACATATCATTCGACGCAGTGCCGGTGACGAGACAAGAGATTTCACATCAATGCATCTCTCACTACGTAACCGTACCCATTCTGAAAATGTGGGGTGGGGACAGGAGATGTTGAAGATTTAATCGGACACAGAAGGATTAATCTTCACAGACATGGAAGGATTAATCTTCATCTTGGCGGGAAAGGCACGCTTTGATGAAAAATCCCAGTTTGGGGTTTCAAGTTTGTCTCAAGTTTTCACTGAGATTTCTACTTTGTCTCTAGTTTATCAGGAATGTGGAAAATTTGACCAATCACGAACGAGAAACGCGTCCTTGCGCAAAAGAAGACTTTCCTCAGCGGGCACAGTGCGGGTGAGGGCCAGGGCAAGGCGAAGCTAGTCATTTCAACAAACAAACCCACAGCGCTCAACACCAACCTCAAGAACACAAGCAAGACCATCACAACCTCAACCAACCACTACTACCGTCTTCTTCTTC
>CDEZ01021212.1:0-15714 GCA_000826365.1 Acanthamoeba royreba
AAGGAGAAGAAGGAGCGCGAGAAGAAGGAGGAGAAGGAGAGGAAAGAGAAAGAGAAGAAAGAAGAGAAAGAGCGCAAGGACAGGGAGAAGAAAGAGAAGAAGGAGAAGAAGAAAGAGAAGAAGGATAAAAAGTCGCTTGAGCGGTCCTCTTCGACTATCTCTCTTGGCGGGAAGGACGACGAGACGGACAAAGACTTCACCGACGACGAGTCAGAATCGCCGTCAATCAAAGAGAAGAAGAAAAAGAAGAAGCGGAAAGAGCTGGAAAAGATGGTGAAAGACCAGGAGCAGATAATTAATACCAAGGACGAGACGATCAAACAAAAGGAAGCCGATCTCGATAAGGAGAAACGTGAAGTCGAGAAAAGAGATAAAGAGATCGACAAGTTACAGAAGAAGCTAGACGAGCTCAAAGATAAGCAAAAGAAGAGCGAAATGGATAAAAGTGAAAGCGATACACTGGCCTCGCTTCGGAAGGAGAATGAAGATCTACGACGACAGAAGGATGAGATCGAGGACCGGCTCGAGAAACAACTTGATAGCGAAAAGGAGACGAAAGAGAGTATTCAAAGGGAACTGGATCAAGTCAAGCGAGACAAAGAAAAAATGCAGAGGGAGGCTGATGACCTTAAACGCGAACGTGATAGGTGTGTAAGATCTTACTTCACACAATGTTGAAGTCGTGCTGACACTTACTGTGCAGGATCAAAAAGGAGGCTGACGATGCCAAGTCAGAAAAGGAAAGGCTTACTAGAGAACTCGCCAAGGGCCAGTCCGGATCTGATACGCTGAAGCGCGAAAAGGAGTTGGCCGTCAAACTGGCCGATGACCTTAAGCGCGACAAGGAGCGCCTAGCCCGAGAACTTGAAGATCTCAAGAAATCTTCCTTCAAGGTTCCCCCTCGCCTGTGCAACATTCTGTGTGTTCATTCGTTCTCATCTTGCTTTGCTCAACCGCAGAGCTCAACTGATAAATCCGAGAAGGACAGGTTAGCGAAGGAGAATGAGGACCTCATCAAAGAGAAGGATAGGATCCAGCGAGAGCTGGATAACATGAAGAAAAACATTGATGATGTGACGCGCCAGAAGGAGTCAATGCGCATGGATCTCGAGAAGAAGATCTCCGAGTTAACGGATAAAGTTGATCGTATAAAGCGCGTTAAAAGAAGCCTCAAGGAGAAAGTACAGTCGCTAGAGAGTGGAAATAGAGTACGAATGTTTCTTCTCATCTGTTCTATTATCAAAGAACTCTCTCTCATCGAAAATGGCAGGACTCTCGAAGCAGCCAATCCTCGCGTATGGAAGATGAACTGAGGAAGAAGATCGATGATATCAAGAAGGAACGCGATAGTGCCAGAGCCGAGGCTGATAATCTTAGAAGAGACAAGAGCACAATCGAGCGAGATCTACGCAAGCTGCGTGATGAAAGGGATGAACTCGCCGGGAAAGCTCAGGATCTTGACAGGACGCAGAAGGAACTCCAGCAAGTAAAGAGCAAGGTAGCTGCTCTGGAGGCTGGTGGGTCCAGTAAGGACACTAGCTCTCTTGGACAGGAAATCGAGCTGCGAGCAGAAGTGGATCGTCTCAAAACAGAGCTCGCCAAAGCGAAGAACAAGAAAGACGTACGCCCTCATCGTGCCCACAGGAATTCAGGATCCAGTACAAAACAAACACTACCTACTTCAGCAGGATTCAGACTCGGACTCTGGTTCCGATTCAGATTCAGACTCAGATGACTCTGATGATGATGATGATGATGACGAAGGAGGAGGCAAGAAGAAGACAAAGAAGCTAAGGCGACAGGTGTCTGAATTCAAGACAGTAGAGAAGTATGTTCACATGGCGGGTATTCCTTCGTTGCATGAAAGTACGTGCATTAGCCCCACAATAAGTCTATGATACTTACTTTGGGCTTCTAGATGACGACGATGAAGAGGAAAAGGAAGATAAGCTCTACAGAGAGCTCTATGAGTACCTTCTACAAAAGGAAGTCATTCAGGTCGATACAAACCAGCCCCGACTTCTTCAGCACCTACTTGATGCTATTGCAGCGAACATCACTGTACGCTACAATCTAGGTTCGTTGTCTACCACTTCATTCACCTTATGCATCCACAGAAAAGCGTTGGCAATACCAGGATGCTCTGCTACTGGCTATCCTACACCACACGTCTTCTTCACTTCATCAAAGCTGAGTCATCGCTAGAAGAAAAGCTTTCGGAAATCGATTTCTGGGAAGAGTTGCAGGATCCCAAGACCAACGGTGTACAGGTCAAGAAGATTTCCTCTACGTCAGACAACGGTGTAGAGGGTTTCCTGATTGGTTTGCACGAGGAAGCTCTCAATGCTTATGCGGCATTGCTCGCTCACGTTCGGAAGACCGTGCGGCCCCTTCTTAAGCCGTGCATCCTCCGCCAGGCTCACAAGTACGTTCTAAACGTAGACGAGATTGGACTTAATTCATAATTTTTTCTCATTCACTCCTTTCTGTAGGGTGGTCCAACGTAGCAGAGGCTTCATCCCTTGGGATGTTAACGACAGTCTCAAGAGTGTGAAGGATATAATTCAAGTACTTCAGGATGTGCTGTTTGCCATGTGCAGCAAGGAGCACAAGGTCTTCCCTATAGTTGTTCGGCAGTTTTTCACCCAAGTATTCCTCGAGATGGACGTCGCCTTATTCAACAAGCTCTTCAAGTTATCGCTTCCTCCTGATCCCAAGAAAAAACAACAAAATGGCCCACCCAAGGATTACAGGTACTATCATCAATACTGCTCAATTATTGCCTAGGTGCACAATCTAAGTTATGTACTGTGCAGCGATCTGTTCACAATGGGAAGCGGATTCCAGATAAAGAATTCCCTAAATGAACTGGACTCGTGGCGTCAAGAGGATAATATTGTTTCTAAGCTGCCCTACTCTCGCTCACCGTACGACCTTCAAGGCAGTGTATGGGATTACAACAATGCTCATGATTTTACTGTAATAGGAACAATTCGTTTGCCCGTATTACTCAAGCAGTCAACGTCCTTGTGATGGATAAATCGCCTGTAGCGTACTCTTATTGCTGCCTAACGTTACTCGTTGATTTAACGATCTTCCGTACAGGAGCTTTATGGCAATGAAGAGAGGATTAGGGCCACCTTCCCTCATCTTAATCCACGCCAGATAGCCCAGCTACTTGATTCTTTCCGCCCAGACGAGTACATTACCTTGTCCACACAGATCTTTCGAATCAGAGTAAGCCTTACTGATCCAATTCGTTTCCTTAGTATGTGTCCTACCCGTACACCACGAGAGTCATTTGGCATATTGAACCGTATGGTAGGATCACCAAGCTATTAGGTGTTGATTGAGGCTGACGTTTAACATTCTAGATTGGCGCTTCCCGCGGTCGGGGTCCTCTGCCCCTGCAACTTGAGGAGCCAGATCTCCTACCGTATGACGCAAGGGTACAACCTAGCACAGTTCTACCAATTCACTTCTCGTGTAATATTCTGACGTGGAGCTTCATTTACCCTGGTAGGCATTCGCTGATGACAAACAAGGCAGCGGTATTCCTAGCGAGCGGCATACCAGCGACAGCGAAAACGAACGCCAGAGCGATCGGGAAGATCGTGGAATGCCATTTGGAGGTGGGCGAGGAGCGCCTCCTCCTGGTGGGCGTGGCCGCGGTATGGGTCGCGGAGATGGTCCCATGAGCCCAGTCCCAAGTATGGACGGTGGACGAGGGCGAGGTCGTGGGTCATGGGATGACCGAGACTCGGGAAGCGAATCTGAAAGAGATGGTGGTCGCGGCCGTGGAATGGGGCGCGGTGGAGATGGCCGTGGCCGTGGGTCATGGGATGACCGAGACTCGGGAAGCGAGTCTGAAAGAGATGGTGGTCGCGGCCGTGGAATGGGACGCGGTGGAGATGGCCGTGGCCGTGGAGTGGGCCGAGACGACAGAGACAGTGGAAGTGATAGCGAACCAGGAATGGGCCGAGGCGGGGCGTCCGGTCGCGGTCGAGGCGGTAATCCTAATATGGGCCGAGGGCGAGGCAGCGACGGAAGCCGAGGAGGAAGTGATTGGGAGGAAGAGGACGACCTTGGACTCTCACTGCGCCCATCAGTTGGTGGACGAGGACGAGGAATGGACGATCGTAGCGGAGGAAGAGGCCGAGGCGGTCCCGAAATGGGACCCCCAGGCCGCGGTGGAGGTCCTCCGCCTCGCGGTGAGGGCCCAATGAACCGCGGCGGCTCCATGAGCCCGAGTCCAAGCATGGACGGTGGACGAGGGCGAGGTCGTGGGTCATGGGACGACCGAGACTCGGGCAGCGGAAGCGAACCTGAGAGAGATGGCGGTCGTGGCCGTGGAATGGGACGCGGTGGCGATGGTCGTGGCCGTGGCGATGATCGCGGCCCATACGGACCGGAGAGGATGGGTGGAAGTCGACGTGGAAGTGAGGACAGTGACCGCGAGGAGCGAGGTCGAGGCGGCCCGCGCCAGGGACCACCACCAGGAAGAGGCCGCGGTGGTCCACAGGGTGCAGGCAAGAGTGATAGCAGTGACGGTGATGGTTCTAGCAGCGACGATGACAATTACAGCGACAATGACCGACGTTCAGGCGGAGCCAATAGTCGGCCGCCACAAGGCAGGGGCCGAGGCCGAGGGAACCGCGATGATGATAGCAGTGACGATAGCGGAAGTGATGATGAGCCACAGAGGGATTGGCGACAAGGCAGTGGATCGTACGGTCCTGGTGGCCGTGGAGGACGTGGTGACGGTCCTCCAGGGGGTCGGGGGCGTGGAGGTGAAATGACGGGCGGGCGCGGCGATGATAGAAGGATGGACGGAGGACGAGGACGAGGCAGAGATGACTCTGACGATGACGACCGCGGCGCGCCAATGGACGAAGGTCGTGGGCGTGGCAGGGGCGTCCCTGGTGGACGTGATGAGATGATGGGATCTCGAGGTCCCGGCGGTAGAGGTGGCCCGGGTGGACGAGACGAGATGATGGGATCTCGAGGTCCCGGCGGCCGAGGCGGCCCTGATGGTCGAGATGAAATGGTGGGATCGCGAGGTCCTGGCGGCCCACCTGGTGGCCGTGGAAGTCCCATGCCTGATGGTGGGCGAGGTGGGCCACCTCCAGGAGGCCGCGGACGAGGTGAGGCCTCACCAAGCGCGCAAAAAGGCTGGTTCTGGTGAAGATATGATGGGTGGTAATTTACAATATATATTTTGTTTTCGAAACGTCTTTGGTGGACCGATAGGAATTTGAGAACTCCGATGGGTGATTGTGGTGACAGGCAGCAGCAAAAGAGATCAGTAGCCACTTCGCTTTCATGCTGTGTCGATCATGCTGCATCTACGCAGCACCACCACAACTGCCAGTGCAGAGCCGAGCCGGCTGATTTCGCGCTTCCCTCGAAGCCTCATCACGAGAATTCGTTCCCCACCACCTTCGCCTGACCACACACTCCCCAAAACAGAGAAGTACAACTTGCTGGTCCCGAGGCAATTACATTTTTATTTTAGATTTCTCTTTAATATTTTTAACTATTTTTTGGGGGGACATGCACCTATTTTAATACGTGAAAAAAAATCTCTAGAACTCACGAGTGCGGGCAGGTGCTTGGTGTACCGAACGGTGAGCTTTGATGAGGCGCCACCATACCAGCAGGACAATCCCTTTATAAGAACCGGTTACCGAGTGGACTTTGCCTACTCAACATGCCTCGTGTCACTGCTTAAGCTGCACAATCAGACGTGCAATGTGTGGTCCCATCTCCTCGGCGTGCCCCTCTTCTTTGGCCTTGGTCTATATGCTCTTCCCTTGATCGCCGCTGAAGATGTACGCAATTCTGCAGTTTTATGGTACCATTGGCAAGATCATACAATATCGTGGTATATATAGGATCCGAGTTCAGGAATCCTTATGATGTTCGTGCTGTTCTTGGCCAGCGCTATTCTCTCCATGGTGAGCACCAGCATCACATCTTGTGTTGTAGAAGTATTTGTCACTAACGGTTCTCGTGTGCACCCATGTTTCAGCTTACAAGCAGTTGCTACCATCTTTTTCAGTGCCACTCCGAAGAGACCTGGTACGACACAAAGCTGCTGTAGTTGTGTACCTTCCTCTCACTACTCTCTGGATACACAGGCTGAGGCTATTGCAATTCGACCTCTCAGGAATGTCCGCCCTCATTGCTGGTAGGTTCAAGCTTTAGTTTCAGTATCAGTAATTGCTTGTACTCACACAAGTCAACTCCTTGCATAGGATCCTGTTATCCATCACTTTGGATTATATTTGGGAATGGATGCCACGGTAAACTAGCAGTGATGTACCTTAGCGTATGTGGCTCCATTTCCTTCATTTCAGACCCTCTTTGATAGATGTGGCTTCATAGGCAATCACACTGGCATGCTCGATCGGAGTGCTCGGCCCACTGTGGCCTCCATTCAACACACCACTGTACGTTGCCTCTTTACTAAGTAAGGGTAGGCCTGCTTCCTCACACCCCTTTGTTGTGATTCCCTAGCTACCGACGAGCACGAGTGTTTATTTATTCAGGGATGGGACTCTTGTCCCTTGTTCCTCTCTTTCACATTCCTTTTGTCTTTCCTGCGTCTACTTTCCTCCCTGTGCTGGGCGATGTATGTATTCACATTTCGAATCTGGGAGTCCTTACTTTTCTGATGGGTAATTCCCAGGTCGGACTGTCACTCCTCCTATTCGCTGTGGGTGTGTGGTTTTATGCGTCCAAGTTCCCAGAGAAGCGATGGCCAGGCAAGTTTGACATATGGGTAAGTTGATTCTCTTTTCCAGACCTGAATTGTATGACTAACCATGGAGGAACGCTGCAGTTCCACAGTCACACAAACTGGCACATATGCTGTCTGTTGGGATCCATGCAGACCTTCTTTACAGCGTGGCATTGCTTTCAAAACCGACATCTCTTTCTCACCTGTGTTACACAGTGAGCCTTGATCTTGAATGCCTTGGCAACCAGTACCTGTCTATATGCCTCACTTCGGCTAGTTCTAATCCGCACTGTATCAACTGAACTTCACAATGGCGAGCTGTTCTTATGTGTATTCTCTCTCAGCTGTAGTGAATGTCCATCTGTGTTCGTTGGGGCGAAAATTGTAAAAAAAATTGAAATCGTTTGCCTTTTTCTCAACTTTTTCGATATTGGATTTTTCATTTCATTTTTTTTTTTGAATTCAATCATTTCAACAAAGATGGCAACAGCTGAGTACCTCAAGAGGTACCTGTCCGACAGCGCAGAGCCGAAGAAGAAGACGGATGACAAGAAAAGGCGCAAGCGGCGCGCGGGGGATGAGGGAGAGGGCAAACGGAAAAAGAAGAAGCGAGCGCTGGGCTCGGGCCTCATGATCGTCGACGATGACGTGCGAGCGCCAATTAAGGCCAAGCTTGCCGATAAGATGGCAGAAGATGCGCTGGAAGATGACGAGGACGAGGAGGACGCCCCCGTGGTGGTCGTCGATCCAGAGACGCAGGCGGCCCTGGATCGTGCCGCGGCTGCCTCGGCGAACACAGGGTGGGTCACCATTTCCTCAACGTCCTCGGCAGCTCCTCCTGATCTCTCGCCCCCGCGCCCATCTCGAGGGGGCGCTGGTGGCAACGATGAAGACAACATGTCGCCTCCGAGACGCCGCAGGCACGACTCGCCAGACGGGCAGGGCAGTGACATGTCGCCTCCTCGCCGGCGGCAGGACACACCTTCACCCACGCGGGCGACAGAGGGAGACATGTCGCCACCGCGTCGCAGGCACGACTCGCCCGAGGCTTCTGCAGGCGGCGACATGTCGCCACCTCGGCGTCGCAGGCACGACTCGCCTGATGCGCGTACAGCGGCGAGCGGCGATCTCTCTCCACCGCGCAAAGGAGTGGCCGCAGGTGACCTGTCTCCTCCACGACGGGTACGTTATGCTGCTGGCCCTATGTGTTGGGCGACTGCGGAACCGACATTGCTGACGATCGTGACTTGCGTTGGTCTTGTCGGTGGATATCAGACCGACACAGCCAAACCAGACACAGCAGCGGAAGTGAAGACGTTGTCGGGCCTGAAGGCAGGTCTCAAGACAGGATCGCAGCTGCAGGTAGAAGCGCGCCGTATAAAGAAAGAGCAGGAGGAGAAGTTCAACAAGTTGGATCCCGAGGCTACCGGACGTACAGCCACTACAGTCTACCGAGATCGAAGAGGTAATCCTATCCCGCCTGGTTGCGTTTCATCAAGGAATCTCAACGGACGTACGAACGCAGGACGCAAACTGGACATGTTGACGGAAATGATGAACCGAGACTCGGGTGTAAAGGCAGAGGAGAGTGAATCCAATTACGAATGGGGTGTAGGTGCGGCAGCGAAGCAGAAGAAAGAAGATGCCCGCCAGCGACTGCTCGAAGAGAGGGAGCAGCCCTTCGCGCGCCTACCTGATGATCCGCGGCTTGACGCCTATTTCAAGGATATCGAACGGTGGGGCGATCCTATGGCTGGCTTGGTGAGTAAGGATAAGAAGAGCGATAAGAAGGATAAAAAGAAGAAGAAAAAGAAAGGCAAGAAGGGCGAGCCCGACGAGGATGCTGTGTGCAAGTACCGGGCTCCTCCTAACCGGTTCAATATTCCGCCTGGTCCTCGCTGGGATGGCCGCGATCGCAGCAATGGATTCGAGAAGGCACGTCCCTATCAGAGCCTGGACGTGTTCCATATTATTTGATCTTGCTAACCCTCCGCACTCTTTGCCTCTTGCCAACAGCGATTGTTCCAGCGACAAGCTCAGACAGTAGCGCAGCAGAAAGAGGCCTATGCCTGGAGTGTGGAGGACATGTGATCGAAAATTTCTCTTTTTGCGAAACGATTTACAAAACAATGTAAAGCGAAAAGAAAATGAAGGAAAATAGAGAGAAATACATACGTGGAAGATAAATGGCCCAGACCACGCACCTGCAACGCACAGAGGGCGTACGGCGTCAGGCCGCGCTGGTGGCCGCACGCATCGTTGAAATCAAGGCAGAGACGCCCACTGTGAAGCGTTTCCTTCTTCGCCCGTTGCCACTGACGTCTTCGTCTACGGCAAGAGGACCGTCAGCAGCATTCCACGGTGAAGCTGGTGATGCTTCTGCACATGAGGATGTTGTGGCATTCGATTTTCATCCTGGTCAGTGGCTTGACTGCTACCTGCCTGATGTAGAGGTGAGCATCTAGGTAAACCTTTTTATTTCATTTAAAAGTAGTGTTAGGCACATTCTGGAATGGACACTGACTGAGGCTGTCAGGTGGTGGGTGGCTACTCGATTTGTTCTGGTCGGCGGCAGTACGAGCGGGGCGGAGTGGTTGAGCTGGCCGTCAAGAATTCCACTCATCCTCCAGCCCTGTGGATGCACTCCCGCGCTCGTGTTGGTACGAGGGGTCGCCTGCCATCCATTCACTGACCAACACAAGAACAAGAGGCTGATCCTTTAACTCTGCAACAGGTGACATAATCAAGATGCGGGTTGGTGGTGAGTTCGTGATGGATGAGGCTACTGCCAAGCACAGGAAAATACTCTTTGTTGCTGGTAACTTGTCTAGGGTTGATGCATGTGCATTCGCTCCTCCACTGAGAGCAATCCTCATACCACTTCACATAGGCGGCGTGGGCATCAATCCGCTGATCTCTATGATGCGTGAATTGCATGATACTCGTGAATCCACCGTGACCGGTCCGAACACTCCTATGTCCCTGTGAGACTTTCCCTTTAACCTTCATGCATGTCCAGGTCGACGAGCGACTCTTTTGTACTCAGCCAAGGACCGCGCCGAGTTGGCCTTTTACCAAGAGATCCAGGAACTAACCGGTAGAACAAATGCTCTCCTGCGTTCGTTGATGGTCCCCACATATTAAAGTCACACAACAGAGGCAGATCCTGGGCTCACAGTCAACTACTTTCTTACCAAAGAAAACACAAACATGACTGGTATCACTCCACTCTATTCCATCCCCTAAACCTAGGTCTTGATTGCGTGTGCCCAGGTATGGAGAAAGGTCGGATTGGTCTGCCCCAGTTGAGACGAGCCATTGATCAGTTGTGCGAGAATGCTGATGCTGATGGATCCTCTCCACACGAATCATCTTTGTCCTCTGTCGAAGCCTTCATCTGCGGCCCTAAGGGAATGATCGATGACTGCGTGACCAGCTTGAAAACCATCGGCCTGCACCATCGGCAAATCCACTATGAGAGCTGGTGGTGAACTCATCATTCCATTTAGTTTGTTTTTGGTTTAAAAAAATAAATACTGAATCTGAGATAAATGTTTTAATTAATTATTCTATTTTATTTTAGAAAGGAGAAAATCAGATATTGTGGGACACTACGAAGAGAGGAGGGGAAAACACGACGAAAAACAACAGCAGAGATGAAGGAAGCAGCTGCTACACATGATGTCACATAAAGAGAGAGGTGCACGTGAGAGCAGTCCCCATGTGCCCCGATCTTCCGTGCTGCAGACGATTTCATCATTTCAATTTTTACCGTACGCCTCCTGCCTTGAACAAAATGAATAAAAGAAAATCGAAAATAGTATATTTAATATTAATAGTCATTATTTACAAAACTGAATTTACTATCATTGAAAATGAATTCTTTTTAAAAACTGAAATATCTTGAGAAAGGTCTACTTATGGCTCTGCCCTAGCTGTAATTCTTTTTCAAATTGAAATATATTGAGAAAAGTGTTTCTGATGGCTGGAGAAGAGCAGCTGTGTCAGAGGTCAGGTGTGGAGAGCATGGAAGACGCAGCGGACACGGCACGGCGGCTGGATGAGCGAGTGCGGGAGTTTCAGATGCACCTGGCGGAGCTTGAGTTTGAGTCTCCAGAAGGTAAGTCTCCACTTTGTGGCCAGTCCATTCCATCAGACACGCGCGACACGATCGGGGAGCTAACGTACTTCACTTGCTCTGCTGTGTTGTGGTCTGTTACGTGTGGCAACATGATGGTAGTGGCGGCAAACACGGAGAGGTCGCTCAACTTGCAAGGTGAGACGATCCTCTTGGTGATGGAAGCTCAACTTGTGAATGGAATCACTCAGCTGATCATGTGGTACTTGGGTGGTTTTTGGGTCATCCAGGTCTCGCCCTCGATTGCCTGCCGTGGGAAAGGCTGTCGTCGTTTCCTCGCCCACTGCAGAAGATATGGCTGGCAGACAATCGACTCAACAACTCGCCCGAGTTTCTGAAGCAGCTCTTCGTGTTCTTCCCCACTCTGCGGCTCATCGACCTGGAGAACAATGGGCTCACGAGCGCAGACATCGCCACGAACTTGGCTCACTCTGCGACGGACAATCGAGGTCGACCTGTTGCAGTGACAGCCGATGAAGAACTGGATTCTGGAAGTGGAGACGAGAAGGGCAAAGAAAAAGTTGATGAGGAAGCTCTGCCGCATGATGAGGATTGCCTGCGCACTCAATGCGAGAAAGAAGAAAGTGAAGACGAGGATGAGCAGCTACTTGAGAGCTACGTGACACTGAGGAAGCACTCCCAGGGTTTTCATGAGCGGTTTCTGGCGTTGCAAGTGTTTTACCTCGACAGCAACAATCTAGCACACTTGCCCAGCGAGCTGTTCACCGCTTTGCCCAACCTCAAGTGGCTAACGCTGCAACGCAACCAAATACAACACATACCGCCCGAGGTCAAATATGCAACGCGACTGGAAGGGCTACGACTAGATGGAAATCAGCTGCAGCACGTCCCGCCAGAACTGGGACTGGCGACCAACATGGTTTGTCTCTCGTTAGCTGATAATCAGCTCGAAACCATGACGGCCGATCTCACTCGAATGTCACGACTGGAAGCGCTCCTGCTGTGCGGTAACAGCCAACTGGGGTGGCTACCACCTACGATGCAGACTCACAATCTCCCCTCTCTGAAAGAGTTCGATTACGATCCGATTGAATCGAACGAAGTCAGCAAAAGCCTCATTCGAGGTACGCAATCAGCACTTCCATTCAATTGAAATCCACCCTCAATGACCTACTGCAGGAACGTTCTTCACCGCCAATCGCTTACTCGACCTGGCCGCAGGTGGATGCGCCATTGCTTGTTCAAACGTCTTTCCTCCATACTGACTCTCTTTTTAGGCGTCATACGCAAGTTGGCACGCGGAAAGGAATACCTCAAGTACAACATACCGCTGGAGTTGAAGGAGATGCTACAAAATGAGAGCAAAATGTGCAATGAATGTATGAATCCATACGCTTTGAGTATCGATGACAGCTCATCCATGTTGTACACAGGTGGTGGACTCTTCTTTAGTCATGGAATAGTGACACGGGTATGGGAAGGTGATCTGGCAGGGAAGAAAGTGCTTCTGCGTGCAGAATACTGCTCGCTTAGATGTTATCGGTCGTCCCTCGCTCAGGACTAGCTGTGGATGTTACTTCGCTTGAGGCGCTTCCACGTCTGCGGCGCCGCTCTGTATGTAAGGTGCTAGTAATGGTATGTTTCGAAATTGTTTTAGAAATGTAGCAAACATATCTCAAAGATTTGCTTGACAGCACTGCGTGTGAGAAGAAAGGGAAATAGTGTGCCTCTTTCCATTTAAGCACCTTCCTTGGTTTCTTTTCTCTTGTGGTTGCAGTGTATCCTCAAGACAGAAGGGTGTACAACATCTCCTTGGTTCAATCTTCCCATCATACTCGCTTGTGGATTCAACCCATATAGCACAAATGGTGCGCCATTGTGTTATCTTTTCACTATTGCGAGCTTGAGCCTTCCATGAACCTCAACTTCATCTCACTTTGCCTCCACCACAGCTCTCCGCCGAACATTGGAAGTCGCCCGATAAACAGGGCAAGTTGGTGAAGCGAGGTGAACCCCTACTTGACGGAATCTTCACTCATCTCTTAGCTCCTTGCTAAGTTTCAACCTCCCACAGGTCACGTTCGCAAGAACTGGAAGGAGCGGTGGTTCGTCCTCCAGAAAGACTATCTCTTTTACTTTAAGAACCATAAGGTGCGCCCATTGCACTTGTTTGTATCCCAGTTGTAAGCTCACGTTTGTCCTCGTATGTTGTTATCCTCGATCTGGGCTCTTTAGGCAACCCAACCCATCGCGCAGATCCCTCTCCGTGGTGGCACTGTTGTCCGCAGCAGCGCGTTCAAGGTTCTTCCTATAGAACCTGTCTTTGCCTGTATCATGCTAATAGTTACCAAAATGGGCAGAACTTTACGTTTGAGCTCAACTCTCCACTTTGCAACAAGCAGTTCTTCATCACAGCTTCGACTGAGGAGGAGTGCCAGGTACAAGCGTCGGAACTTGTCTGTCTAGCCAATCCAACTAACACCTTTATCAGAGTTGGATGCAAGCTCTCGAAACAGCGTGTAGATGGAATCCGGTTTCTGCTCCTCTGCAGACCGTGCACAAGGTGCACGTCGATTTCGACTCTGAGACAGGGTATGATGTACAGAAGAACATCTGCTGGATGGAACCCTGACAATCAGTTTCTAGATTCTCTGGCTTGCCTGAGGAGTGGCAAGTTCTTATCAAGGGAGCTATCTCCAAGACTGAGGTGGAACAGAATCCCAAGGCCGCTGTTGGTTCGTACCAGCCTTAGCTCTCGCGTGTATACCGTGTCTAACGCCATCCCCAGCTGCGGTCGAGTTCTATGACAAGTATCTCCAAGCTACAGAGGGCACCAGCGTAGCTCCCATCAATAAACAGACCAATGCACCTCGGCGCCACCACATCTCTGTCTACGACATCCAGCCTCTGCCCCTCGATGAGAACACATCTCTTGGTAAGTTGAGCTCCCACATTCGCGTTCAAGGGTACCTTAATCCCATGGCTATTCAGAGCAATTGGTGAGCAAAGAGAACCCCAATGAACTTTACACGGACTCAAGAAAGATTGGCGAAGGGTATCTTTCCATTGTTGCGCACACCTTGAGCGATACTGATGATCATCTTACAGAGCTGCCGGAGAGGTGTTTGTTGCGACTAATTGCAAAACTGGCAAAAAGGTGGCGCTGAAGAAGATGGCACTCAACGATGAGTCGCTGGAAGTAAGTTATCCCTTTCCTGCCACCCATGTCTGTTTGATCTAATATTTCGGCGTGTTCTAGTTGCTTATAACAGAAATCTCAATCATGAAGACCTCCAAGCACCCGAATATTGTCGAATTCATTGATGCCTATATCGTAGGTGACCAGATTTGGGTAGGCCAGCATGTGGCTCAGGAGCCATCAGCCATCACGATTTGGGAGAAAGCTAACCACGCTCTCAGGTGGCGATGGAGTTTATGGGCAGTGGCTGCTTAACTGAGGTGCTAGATCAGTTTGAGGTCGTTCAAATGAATGAAGAGCAGATGGCCTTCGTGGCGTTTGAGGTACGGCCTTCCGCCAGCAGCCCTGGCCATTTTAGGAAGTTAATAGTAGACTGGCAGTCGTGCAAGGCACTACATTATATCCACAGCCTTCACCGTGTGCACAGGGACATCAAGGTATGTGTACATCTGGACGCAACCCTCCGTAGCACGTTTCTGATTCTACTTTTCTTGATCGTGTAGTCGGACAACTTGCTTCTCTCCGATAGCGGCGATGTGAAGATAGGTACACGACTGCACCGCCCACCCAAATCAGTTTACACTAACCCACAACTCCGGCAGCTGACTTCGGATACGCTGCGCAGCTGACGCAAAGAAAGCAGAAGCGAAACACCGTCGTTGGCACTCCGTACCGTTCCCTTTCTCCTCTCCCATACCTGGATTTGTCCTAAGACGCGGCTTGTCTCCCTTGCAGTTACTGGATGGCGCCAGAGCTCATCCGAGGCTTGGACTATGATACGAAAGTCGACATTTGGAGGTAGATCCCTGTCCCAAACCATTGAACCGAATTTCTTCTCACATGCTCCCACCAGCTTGGGCATCATGCTGATGGAGATGGCGGAAGGAGAGCCTCCATACATGGAGTTCCCTCCTCTCAGGGTACGTCTGAAATCCCTCAATCCCTCAAGTAATCGTTTTAGTGCTAACTGGAGCACCTTGGCCAGGCGCTGTTCTTGATCACTACCAAGGGCATCCCCGACCTGAAGGAACCTGGGAAGTGGAGCTCGGAATTCCAGGACTTCATTCGTCAGTGTCTCATCAAGAGCCCAGCTGAAAGACCTGAAGCTGCAACCCTACTCAAGGTACAACCCTTGTTCTTGCCACATTTGCTTCATTGGGCTTACTCTTGGACTGGACTAGCACCCGTTCTTGGCTAAGGCTTGCGCGAAGAAAGACCTTGTGCCGCTTATTGAGGCCGCCAAGCTGGCCAAGGAGGAGAACGAGGATTGATTTGTAGGCAACTCTGTTGCGAACTTCTCTGCTAAAGAAAAAAGCGACAAAGTCCAGGTCATAAGGGGTCCTGGTGCTTTATCCTGGCCCGAAAGCAAGCCACTGAATGTACATTAGATTGCAGCTTGCTACCGCTGGCCACTTGTGAGTGTCGTCCTGACCACATCTCTTGCGTAGAAGGAGTGTTGGCTAGCACAACCTGTTGCCCTTCTCCCTTAGCCGACAGGAGTGGACGAAGGGAGGCATCCGAAACTCTCTCCCCGTCTCTGTCTTGGCTTGGGAGTGGCATATCAGATTGATGCTACGCGATTCGTTGGCGCACCAGCTGAGTGGCAGCATTTATATTTTCTCTTCCCCGTCGTCTCGCCTTTCTCGCTCCTTACTCTTGACTCGAGCGCCCTGC
>CDEZ01021213.1:0-10762 GCA_000826365.1 Acanthamoeba royreba
GCGGCCATCTACCTCGCTTGCATGTTCGGCTGCGGTGCCCGCTGGTTCTACCTCCACCTCAAGGAGAGGACCCGACAGAAGCAGAAGCTCATGCGTGACATCCCCGAGGACGTGTAAATCGTATTCGAATGGAAGATGGACCACGGACGGATTGTATGGAGGAAATTCATCCGGACCCGAAACGGCCGAAAATGGAATCCGTACCATCTCGAGACGGCGGGAGTCTACGCGGGACTGTGAGGGATAAGAGGAAGCGCAATGGGAGGAGCACACGCACAAGAAGTTGGGGATTAAGTACAGAGTTTTTTGTAGAGGGCCCATCATTGCCTCCTCCACAATCTAATTTATTTTGTTTCGCTCATTCTCTTTTCGAAACCTGGTTTGATCCCTCATCCCTTCAATGGATATATGTTAAGAGGTCATGTTTTATTTTATATTTTGTGCATGTAGAGGTGCGAGCTTCTTATCTTCTTTCACTCACTCAGTTCATTCATCAAAGTCGCCGTCAGGCTGGTCGGCGTCGTACTCCTCGTCGTCCTCGATGATTTCTTCTATCACTTCTTCTATTATCTCCTCTTCGACTTCGTCAGGTGGCGACCTGCTTTGCTTTCGCTTGCTGCTATTGTCCACCGCGGGTGGCTTGAGCCGGATGGTGAGCTTCTGTTCTGATGGCGCCGACCTCCTCCTGCTGCTTCGGCCGGATGACTCAACCTCACCGAACGCAGCCATCGTGTCTCCATTGGTTTGCTCAGCGTGATCGACTTCGCTCTTTCTTCGCTGTTTCCGACTGCTACTGCTCTTTTCTTTCTTGCTGCCCTTCGAGCTGCGCTTGCTGCCACTCTTCTCCTTCCCCTTTCCGCCTGACTTGCGTTTGGCTCGCCTGCTTCCGGCATCTTGCTCCTCGTCATCGAGTCGGCTGTCCTCGGAACCGACTTCAGCCTCATCCTCGCGCTCGTTCTCGTCATTGTTCTCGTCAGCCTGAGCGTTGGGTCCGAAGCTCTGATCCCAGTGCACGCTGAACAGCTTTTGCAAGAAGACAGCGTCCTGGTATACCTCGCTCTCGGGGATGTTGTATTGCTGGGCGTTCTCGAACATGATATTGAATTCTTCCTTGAAAGCCTGAGGATTGTAGTTGCTCTTCTCGATGTTGCTCTTGATGTTGGTCAGCGAGATCGGCCTCTTTATCACTTCAAAATAGTCCGGGTAGAGTTTCTTAGAGGGCAGTCGCATGAAGAGCTTGCTCCGTTGGCGACCGGTCTCTGCTTCGCGCGACGTGGCGATAGCTTCCCAGATACGTTTCATCTTCTCCTGCACCGCCGACGCCTTCCGAGTGTGCTTCTCCCTGCCTCGTGGAAGAGGTAGTGGTGGTGCCATATCCTTTGTGTCGCGTCGACTTCGTTTACGCGGGGGCTGCTCTTCCTCCTCCTCCTCTTCCTCGATAGCTTCTACCGTGCGCTTAGCCTTTCGCGTCAAGTTCTTTTCGCGCATCGCAGCAATGTCATCTTCATCGCCGCCCTCTTCGAGTAGCTTCTCCCACTGGCTCTCGGTGAGGCCGTCATCGTAGGAGACCGGCGCAGCCTTTCTTCGGTTGCCGCGACCGTACACGGTAGTATCTTCGTCAATATTGATGTAGTCAACTCGAAGCCACTCAGGCAGCTCCTCGTCAGTCATCAGGCGTGATGGTTCCTTGAGTCCTAAGCGCTTGGCCTCAGCTCTGTCTTTCTCAGCGCGTTCCTTGTCCATCTTCTGGAAGAGCTCGAACTCATCCCGGGTGCGGGCGATCATCTCGTTAATTTGTTTGTCGCTGGGTATGTCCTCGTCCTCCAAATCTTTAGCCTCTTCTTCCTGACGCAGGATTTCCTCCAACATCGACTTACGCTCCTTGGCATTTGACTTCTTGTTGAACATGCCTGCTTCAATGATCTTCTTATCCAGACCCAGCTTGTAATGCGCGCGGGCCAGAATGCGCTCCTCCACGGAATTGACGGTAACAAGCCGCAACACTCGCACCTCGTGCTTCTGGCCGATACGATGTGCGCGATCCTGCAAGAATTGGATGTAAACAAGATTAGTTGAGTTACGCTAGGCTAAGGATGTCACTAAAACTTACCTGCGCCTGTAGATCGGCATGGGGATTCCAATCAGAATCGAACAAAATGACGGTGTCGGCAGTCTGAAGATTAAGGCCAAGACCACCAGCACGAGTGGAGAGAATAAAGACAAAATAAGGCGAATCGGGAGCGTTGAAAAGTTTGAGCAGGTCGGCTCGCTCGTCGGCTTTGGTCGTGCCATCGAGTCGAAGGTATTGGTAATCGCGATATCGGAGATAATCTTCTAATACGGTGAGGAGAGCCGTCATCTGAGAAAACAGCAGCACTCGATGGCCGGTTGCCTTAAGCTTGGGGAAAATTCGATCAAGCAGCTCGAACTTGCCTGCCGCTCGTATCAAGTTCTCATCTACTTCGTAATCACCCTAATCGCCAACCGATCAAAGTTAGAAACGAGCTTAGGGATAGGCGTAATAATAGCAACACCTACCGCCTCATTGAAGAGATAGGGGTGATTGCATATTTTGCGGAGCTGCATAAGTGTGTTCATGAGACCGCGGAAACCGCCCCCCTTGCCATCCTCGGTGCCCTCAGTACGAATGACCTTCTGCTCACGCATATGCTTGTACATTCGTTTCTGCCAGGCGGAGAAGCCACACCTACAAGCCGTAAGAGGGTCAAAAAGATGCCGCAACATAGGGCTGATAGAGCGTAC
This sequence comes from Acanthamoeba royreba, assembly GCA_000826365.1. Classification (NCBI taxonomy): domain Eukaryota; phylum Discosea; order Longamoebia; family Acanthamoebidae; genus Acanthamoeba; species Acanthamoeba royreba. The sequence goes on from CDEZ01021213.1 coordinate 2,764, forward strand.
TTGAGGAGCTTTTCTACTTTGTCGGGCAATTGGTCCTCGACTTGCTTCTTCAATCGGCGGAGCAAGAAAGGCCGAAGAACCTTATGAAGACGATTGATGATGAGCAAGCTCTCTTCTTCGTTCATCTCCACCTTTTCACCCGAAGCAGCGAACGGTGCGTTGAACCATTCCTCAAAGTTATCCACAGAGTTGAAAATTGAAGGAAGAAGGAAGTTGAGAAGTGACCACAGCTCGGGAAGACTGTTTTGCAGAGGAGTGCCTAAAGCAGACAGCACCGTTAGTTAGTACGTTGCCAAGGAACTGAGCAGAATTGGTTTCGTTGATGTACCTGTAAGCAACAGGCGATGTCTGGCCTTGTAGGCCTGGCTGAAAGTGGTGACGAGCTTGCAAGCGTGGTTCTTCATACGGTGGCCCTCGTCGATGATAATGTAGTTCCATTTGATCTTGCCCAAGGCGGCCTTGTCTTTGATGATGTAGTCGTAGGTCGTGATGACCACATTGAATTTGTTATCCTTGAAGTGCGTCTTGTATATCTGCTTGCGGGTTGCCGGATTTCCCTTGTAGACGATGCGCACGACGGAGGGCGCCCACTTATCGAACTCGTTCACCCAATTGGATAGGGTGGAGAGTGGCACGACAACTAGATATGGGCCGTTATTACCCTTGCTCTCCATGAGGTAGCAAACCAGCGAAATGGTCTGGATGGGGTTACAGTGAGACAGTGGCGTTTGGCAATTGCTTAGGCAGTGAGGGCATACCTGAATAGTCTTGCCCAAGCCCATCTCATCAGCAAGAATTCCATTAAGGTGGTTGTTGTAGAGAGAGACGAGCCAATTGAGGCCGACCATTTGGTAAGGCTTAAGCTGGCCGCCAACCAGCATCTCGGGCTGTCGGGTGATCTCCTCCTCGACTCTATGCACCATGGTGTAATAGGTTTTCTTTACGACCTTTGCCGCGCCCGCAGACTCCATATCAGCCTCCTTCGTAGCAATTTCCGCAGGAGCCGAAGCTGTAGAACTCTCGTCGGATTCTTTTTCCTTGTCCTTCTTCTCCCCATTGCCGGCTTCCTCGGGCTGCTTTTGCGCGGCAGCTTCTTTTTCTCGGCGCTCTTCTTCCATCTCATCTTCCTGATGCTTAGCAACGAGAGCCTCGATACTCGTAAGATACTTTTCTGTCTGATCAAGCAGTAGGCGCACGCGAGCCGACTTTGTTTCGTTGAGCAGGCGCATGTACTCATCGATGTTGTTGTCCTTGAGTGCGCGAAGACGATCGCGTTCATTCTTCTCCTCAAGAGCCTGCTTCCTCTTCTGCAAGTTGGTGTGGTAGGTGACTACCGCGCGAGACAACTTCTTGAATTTCTGTTGCGAGGTGCTGTGGAAATCGCGGAAGGCCTTGGCGTGTGCTACAACCGCAGCGCAGAATTCCTTCTGTCTCTGTTGCTTCCTCTGGAAAATAGAACAAGGTGAGAAGATTCAATTAAGTAAGGTACTGAATGCTTCGACTGTACCTGTTCCTCGCGCTCCTTCTGCCGTTCGGACTTGCTTACAGTTTGCCTGGTATGCTTCTTGGAACTGCGACGGAACAGGGAAGGATCCTCAGCGCAGGCAAGCTGCATTTCGTATCGGAGCTCGGCGGCAACGCGTTGCCTAAGCCGCTTCTGCATAACCAGCAACTTGAGCTGCTTCTCCTCGATGAGTGCTCGCATTCTGAGCTCCTCCGGCAGTTGTGTCTCGGCAAGTAGCTTTCTGAGTTCCTCCAGGCGGGCATCGATACGCGCGGCCACTCTCTTTTCGCGCTCCATCGTGAGCTGCTTCGCCGCCAGATGAGCGGGTGAGCTGATCTGAGCGATCAGTGCTTCTTTCTTGGACAGCACAGACGTGGCAGCGAGAGGCGATGGTGCATGACCTAACCACGTAACATTCAGTCAACAACCGTCCGTGTCCATCTCTCACAATGGATAACGCAACAATCGAGAGCAAACAGTACCTATCTTGTTCTTGGTGACAGGTACAGAGGGCTTACCACCACCGATGCTTGGCACGGGTGACTGGATACGCTGCAGCCTATCTTCCTGCACCCCTGGCTCTGCCCCGAGCTCCTTCTTTGCACTGGAGGGATTGCGAATGGCCGCCAGCAAGGCAGCGGGTAGGGCCATGTTGCGCGAGAGGTACTTGTAGGCCAAGATCTGTGCCCGCAATTGCTGCAGCTGCTCCATGGTGAACGGGCCGCCCGAGCCGGCCTTGGAGGCCACCAGGCTGACCGAGTTCGTGGCAGGAGCCCTCGGCGGAGGCGCTTCGGTCGGGTTCGTGGCGGATTGGTTCTGCCTAAGGAGATGTGAATGGGTTCGATAGATGTGCAGAAGCTTCTGAAACTTGGGATCAGATTGATCGATGCCCTGTTGTCGCATCACCTCGAGCGCCTTCAGGACAGAATGGATTATTGCGTAAGCACGGGACATGAGCAAACGTTATAGGGGGAAGGGCGAACCTTGACGATACGATTCAGATCATGCTCTGTGACGGTTCTCTGCGCACCAGCCTGGTGCCCATTGCTCGGCGTCGCTGCGCCCGGGGCGGCCGCGACCGCGCCCGAGGAGCTCCCGTTGCTTGCGTTGTGATGATGAAGAGCACCTCCACCATTGTTCTGAATCGACAACGATGATGCGCCCGAACCGAAGGAAGAAAAAGGCGAGGCCGAAGAAGGTGCTACGTCGCCCGATTGCGGCGGACGGTGGTTGTCCGAGGGCAGCTCTGTAGCCGGAAGAGGCACGGAAGGTCCCGCCCCCGTCGCCATTATTTTTTTTCTTGCCTTTCTTTTTCTTGCCTGCGACCAGACAGCGGTGCTTGTTGCAACCGAATTTCTCACGAGACCTTCTCTGCCCTTTCTCTGGGGCAGCTTTCAAACCGACAAAAAAAATGCCAAACCGCCGATTTGTTATCCACGGAAAATTTCCGAAATCAAATCAAAACGGCGAAATTTTGCTGACGTCAGCAAGAACATAAAGAAAGAAATATTTTTTATTTATTTGTCGGCACGAGAAAAACAATTAGCACCGCAACGATCAATGGACGAGACAGCACTAGAAGAGGAAAACAGGCAGCTGCGAGCTCGCATTGCTGAGCTTGAAGAAAAGATCAAGCAGCTCGAATGTGCGAAGAGTAATGATCCGATCGTGGCCTCCTCTTCTGCTGGCAACGAGGATGACGGCGCAGTTGTGAACGAGGCGGAGCTCCTTGATGGAAGCTTTACCTTGCCGCCGTTGCAACCCTGCCATACACTCAAGCTGGCGGACATCCGCAGGTACTCGCGCCAGCTGCTCATGCACGAAGTGGGTGTGGAAGGTACACCACTTGTATGTTGGCTGCTGTGCAGGAACGTGATGGTTGGAAGTCTCACAACTTACTATGTATGCCTGTATGCCAGGACAAAGGAGACTGCGCGAATCATCCGTGCTCGTTGTGGGCGCTGGCGGCCTAGGTGCTCCGGCTGCACTTTACCTCGCCGGTGCCGGCTTCGGTAAGCAGTCTGCTTGGTCGTTGAACAGATACATACTCGTGTGCTCGGCAGACTCACTTGAATGATGACTGCATCATCAATCAGGCCGAATCGGGCTAGTGGACTATGATGCGGTCGAGCTGGACAACCTCCATCGGCAAGTTATACATAGCGAGCAGACTCTAGGAGTGTCAAAGTCATTATCTGCAAAGGTTCGTACCTCACTCCGTCTCCTGGCTTCGATATGATCTCCTAACAGTTGTTTCTTTCTGTGACGTCCAGAAAGCTGTCAACAGGTGAGGTGTAAATAATTCTTAGCTCTTTGATATCCTTACACTCACTGTTGGCTTGTATCAGACTTAATTCATCAGTACACTGTGTTGCCTACGATGTCTTAATATCATCCAAGAATGCGTTGGCGATTGTGCGCCCGTATGTAGCTGTTCCTCTTCTATTGCTTGCTGATTCTGAAGCTTTTGCTATATACAGGTACGATGTTGTACTCGACTGCACAGATAATGTAGCTACTCGTTATCTTTTGAATGACGCTTGCCTTCTGGCTGGGAAGCCTCTCGTCTCCGGCAGGTATGATCTCTACTTGTCGAAGCTTCGCTCTATCTATCCTTACCGATATATCAGTGCGCTGCGGATGGAAGGCCAACTCACGGTGTACAACTACAAAGGAGGGCCTTGCTACCGTTGCCTCTTCCCTAAACCGCCGCCTCCTGAGACTGTTACCAGATGCTCAGATGGCGGCGTGTTGGGAGCAGGTGCGTTGGCATGACAACAAACCATAGTGCCTCACATCTCACGTTGGACATGTAGTTCCTGGCGTAATTGGGTGTCTACAAGCTCTTGAAGCAGTCAAGATCATCACGGGAAAGGGTAATCCTCTCTCAGGTCGACTATTGCTCTTCTCTGCGATGGATGCACAGGTACGTCTGTATCATCACGATTAAACGTCGTTATGTATTAACGAAATATCTGCAGTTTCGCACTGTAAAGCTACGACAAAGGAATGCCTCTTGTTCGGTTTGTGGCGATGCACCATCGATCACTGAGCTTATTGACTACGAGCAGTTCTGCCGCTCATCAGCTCATGATCGGCCTGAGGTACCTCTGTCGTTCTCTCGTTACATCAGGTTGCTTCTCCTTCTCAATTTTCTTGCATACAGGACCGCAGCATCAACATCTTGGTTGAAGAGCAGCATATAACCTGCGAAGAGTATGAGCGTATTGTCAAGGAGGCTAGCCCACATTTACTCCTTGACGTTCGATCGGACGAAGAATTCGCCATCTGTTCATTGCCGAATTCATTGCGTATGTAATCCGCTTTACTGTGGGACGCGTACATATTATATCCTAAGGCTCTCTGCAGATATTCCACTTCGAAGGCTAAGTGAGCAGGTGGATGCACTCGCCGCTCGTGCGGCCCAGTCCCCAGGTAGGGCTTTAGTATTTAGCTTTAGGCGTCCTCAACTGATTCTCTGCTTCCCGTGTTTTCAGTATATGTGATCTGCCGAAGGGGGAATGACTCCCAGCGCGCTGTAGCTCTGCTGAAGGAGCATGGATTTGCTAGTGCCAAGAACGTCAAGGGCGGCCTGCTGAAGTGGGCCAGCACAATCGATCCCCTCTTTCCTGTGTACTGAGGTCTCGCAACAAACCAAATAGAGCATTCCACAAATTCTTGCATTTTGGCGGGAGAAAAATGGCGCCATGATCGCGAAAATCAAATCGATTTTTGTAATACGTTGCGTATCTGAGCCCAAGCGGTTCGCGTTTGTAGGAACCGGATTGTACATCATGGGTGAAGAGATCTGTTTACAGATTCTCGAAGTGGTAGAGACATTCGGGCTAGACCAGGCGCCCACGGCGGTCATTGATAGCATCCTTCAAGGCGAAGTCACGTCCGACTTCGATACTGAACAGCTCAACGTCATTTCGAAGAAGGTCACCTTGGACACATTCGATCGTCTGACCCAGCAGCTCCAGGAAATCACCAAGTAATTATAATTAACATGTTTTGAGGCTTTCTTAATAGATAATTTAATTAATTACTTTTGGCCGTGTAGGGCCGAGAATGAGGAAACCAATCTCTGGAACTACATGACTGGACGTAAGTACTCCCACAAGGTACGTTGGACTTCATGAACATCCCGACGTATGGTATGATTGATTTACAATGTAACATTCGGCCACAAATGGGCAGGCTCTGTTGGGCGTGCTTTGCCACATGATCCAGAAGAAGAAAGGTGAAACAGCCTACGCAGCAGCCGGAGTGTACCTCCTTCTCTTACAGATACCCGGAGGCACGGCCTACGGCATCTTCCACCCTATTCTCTTCCGCGGCGTGCTCAACCTACTCAAGAGCTGGCAGTCACAACCAGCAGGTACGCCACCCGTCTGTCTGTTTGCACCTGATGGCTGCGGTGTCCTGATTGATGCTACGATTGTGGGAATCATCATTCGACCCAGTCGGAGCCAAGTCGCCCAAGAAGAAGGGAAAGGGAGGTGCCAAACGTAGCAAGGCCAAGAAGGCCAAGGAGCTAGAGGACGATTTCGAGGATCTTGGTGTTGATGAAGAGGATGTACGTCCTACATTCTCCCTTCTCAGCTTGGTTTTCAGTAACTGATGAAAGATAACCTAGTGGAATGAGGAAGACATCAGTAAGAGAGTTTTGACAATCCTGGAAGAGCTTCAAAACTTCTTACAATCGAGTTTTATGGAGAATCAGGTGAGCTGTACCATCACGCACAGCACTGGTTCAGCACGTACTGATGCATTAATGGCAGGAAACGTTCAGCTACACATTGGAAGTGCTAGCCGATCTTACTCGATTCAAGGAGAGTAATGACGAGGGCAGGAAGCGAGGGTAGGCTAAAAGAGTCAGCTCTAACTAGCAGCGCATATCACCTCACCTCCGTTTAACTATGCAGTATAAAGCAAGCACACACTCATGAGCGTATCTCTTCCGTGGCCTACGACATTCTTAATAATTTGCTGCAGCCTGTGTTCACACCCTCGGACGAGAACGACGTGGGCGAACTTCATAAGATGGTAAGAGTTTTCATCAGGGCACGGTTCATCGTATGATTCTGATATAACGGCTATCAGGTGCGCGCAGTGTTTAAGAACATTCTGCCCAACATCTTGATGACGGCTGGCTCAGTCTACGCTAACGTGCCATCGCACAAGCTCGCAACCCGAGAAAGAGCTCTCTCTTTCGTCAAGTTAGTGACTCTGCTCGTCTTGTTGTGATCTCGTTGTCTTACATGTTGCATTCTTTCTAGGAGCTTTGTTGAAGATATCAAGGAAATGGAAAGTCGCCTGCGCAGACGAGGGGACACTACGTCCAAGGGCAAGAGAGCACAACACAATGAACAAATTCAAAACGACACGGTGAAGGAACTATATACATCTCTGCACGCTCTTCTGCAGCATCTATGTGCAAAGGTGCCCGAGAGGGCTGACTATAGGAGTTACGCCGGTACGCTGGACATGTCCGTCACCACCTCATTTGAATTACTGATGAAACCTTGTGTATTGTCCTGGTTGTATATAGGCGATGCCGTCGTTGCTATCTTCGGGTATTTGCCAAACCGTGAGCGGCCTCGCTTCATAGGCTTCCTCGTCAAGTACGGCAAAACTTTCCATGATCTGTTCCACATGTACTGATAACAACTGGTCCAGGTATTCACGAAATGCCAAGGTTTCATACCGAGCGTTTGCCGTACAATTGGCGCTCACCTTTCTGCATCAAGAGCTGCAAGAAAGGAAGCAAGGGCGTGGAACCTTCCTAGAAGAAATGGATCTGGAGGCTGACGCTGAGGAAGGGCTAAAGCCTGAGAGCTGCATCGGTATTCGTCCACTTCTGGACATCCTGGTTCAACGATCATCAGACAAGATCGCTACGGTGCGATCAAAAGCTCTCCTAGATTTAGGAGAGGTACTGCAGCTCGTGGAGACGCATCCTACACTCAGGACAGACATCGAAAGCCTACTTGAACTCCGCCCACCCGTACGAAATGAAGGCAATGACAACAAGACCAACTTCATATCGGTACTGCATCGTCGCATCGTAGATGAAAAGGCCACGGTCCGCAAGGCTGCGATCCAGGTACGAACCACCATTAAATCTACAGTCCCTCCACCTAACTGTCCGGTACCTCAGGCTTTTGAAGCACTTGGAAATTATTATGATGAGCTTGTTTTAGGTTCTACTGAACTTAGGCTGTTGGCTGATAGATGCAGCGATCCTGCCGTTTCTATTCGCAAACAGGTCATATCCTTGCTGCTTTTCGCTCCAGATATTATCTAATCGTGGATCGGTGTTGTGAACAGGCGATGCTATCGCTGGGCGGTCTGCTTCGACGCCATCCCTCGCATCCTACTCTCTTCAAGATTTGGCTCTCTGCCGTATTCCCCTTGGTGGCTGATCCCGAGTCTACTGTCGTTGAGAAGTGCCTCGACGAAGTAGAGGAACTGATATTCGAGCGAGTTATA
>CDEZ01021215.1:0-11030 GCA_000826365.1 Acanthamoeba royreba
ACTACCCTGCCTCAATTCATTGAAGAGCATCAGATCGAGAATCTTGACCTCATCAAGATCGACCCTGAAGGAGCCGAACACATCATTCTCCCTTCGTTCAAGAGCTGGCTTCAAAAGCAAGCCGTATGCATTTCTATCATTGAGTTCTTTCGCGCCTTGGCTTTCCTCTAACATGTGCTTGCTGGTCCACAGAAAAAGCCCACGCTCTGGCTGAGCATCCACAAGTGGAACTATGGTCCTGGAGGAGCTGAAGCCGTCATTGATGTGCTACGTCTCTACAAGCATGTGCGCGAGGGCCACGAGAAGAAGGTGGTGCTCGATGATAAGTACAATCTCTGCGATTTCTGCACCATCCTGGCGACTGATCTGGACGTCACCGTCTACTATGAGTAAGCGAATTGCCTTTTGGTGTCACCCTGCTGGACACAGCGCAACATCGGCCTCTTCGTCGCGCTCGCACTTCCTCCTCCTCTCATCATCCTCTTTTGCGCTATTTATTCGCGCTGGCCCTGCTTGCCTGGCGTTTGGCGGTTTTTCTCCTTTGGCGCGTGGTCATATGACCTGTACCCAACTCTGTTGGTGCCGACGAAACAATGTATCGCTCTTTGGGCTGACTAGTGCACTTAGAAGAGAGAGCCCACTTCATCACTGTGCTTCTGAAGTAGTACAGTCTGTTGGATGTGCCTGTAATGACTTGGTCCAGCTCAATCCGAGTGCGCCTACGTTGCCTTCAACGTCTGCTTTAGGTGCGAATCTATGAGCTGGGGGACACTGTAAGCGATGGTGGACGTTACTGCCGGAGAGCCTGTTGATTCGCGCTCACTCTCCCGGCCACTGCGCTGGCTGGCATTTCTGTCGTTTCGCTTAGCTCTGAGTTCATGCTGAGAGCTCATCCAGGAGCGTCCTTGCAAGGTGGCCCTTCTGCCTTCGCCACGCCATTCCTCCCCCTTGCTGGGCAGGCTGCCACCCCAGCTAGGTGCATGGGAGCATGTTGAGTTTGTCACCGCAGCTGCGAGCTCTTCCCTTCATCTGCCGCCATGCCGCCTGCTGGTGCGAGACGGTTCCTTTTCTTCACGATCATGGACTTCCTCTGAACTCCCATTACGTCGCCTTCAACAAGACAAGTGCCCTCCGTAGGTTCCTCATCATGAGTGTCCTTCTCGGAGGCCTGGTAGCGTACGATCCACACGCAGAACACCTTCCCCGGTTTTTTCCCGGGGCGGCTCCTGAAGGGAACTGTGTGCTGTTTCGCATTCTGATGTGAAATTTCTCTGTTTAACCAAAACTACCAAATTTCTACCAATCAGAGATTAGAAATGTGTCCCTGCGCAAAAGAAGACGTACAGCGGGAGGCAAGGCCAAGCGAGGGCCTACCAAGGGCATAACTACATACAAAACCACCGCGTTCAACATCAACCTCAAGACCAAAGCCAATACCTCGACCCTCGACTATCGCTATCCTCGATCGCCATGGCCTTCTTCGTCAACTTCATGACCAAGCTTTTCAATCCGAGCTCTCCTGCCCAGACCGTACTTCCTCCTCAGGTAGATCTCCAGGCGAGCCTCAACTTCGACGACTTCGAGTTTCTTAACGCCAACTTGACCTTCGACGAGCCGATCCAGCTTGCCTCCTCTACCAACCTTTCCGACGACGACTTCGAGCTGGTCTGCGACAAGCTCAACGACCTCGCGGGCTTCTCCCACGCCGAGGCCTCCCAGTACGTCAACACCGCTACTCTCGCTTATCTGCCCGCCGGCGAGCTCGAGTTCTACATTCCCGTCTCCGCCGACGTCCACCTGCGCACGTTCGAGAACGTCGCCGTGCAGGGCTTTGTACGTGCTTACGAGAAGCACTTGACCATCGCCTTCAAGGGAACCTCCACCCTCTACGATCTCATCATCACCGACCTCAACGCCCTCCCGGCCTTCCCCACCACCGACTTGCTTCCTGCCGGCGGGTGGTGCCACGCTGGCTTCTTCAAGGCCTTCGAATCCATCTGGCCTCAACTCGAGACCATCCTCGACGAGCTCGTGCATTGTCGCCTGGGCCTCTCGTCCATCACCGATGTGGAGAAGATCACCATCGTCGGTCACAGCCTCGGCGGCGCTCTGGCCACGCTGGCTGGCCTCTACCTCGCCAGGTACGCCCGCCAAACGAGCTGCTCTTCCGCATCGGCCGTCGACGAGCTGGTGAGGAACAAGGTACGTACGATCACCTACGGCTCGCCTCGCGTCTTCAACCACCAGGCGGCGGCCTTCTACAACGAGCTCGGCCTCGGTGCGCACAACCTGCGCGTGGCCGAGAACGGCGTCGATATCGTGACCATGGTGGGCCTCGGTGCCATGGGATACAAGCACGTCGGTGTCAACCTGGCCATCAACAACTCTTCGATTCCGCATTTGCTCAATGGGTACCGTACTGGCCTGGCCGCGCTCGATTCGACTACCTTCGTACCGACTTTTAATGTGGGCTTCCGTCGCCGTCTCGCTCACGTCGCTTCCTCGGTGCTCCGCGGAAAGAGGCCGATGTCCTTCGTGGTGTAGAGCCTCTTCCCCAACCATTGTATCATTATCTCTACCTTCCAGAGAAGACTGAAAATGAATTCTCCATCACCCAATTCCCATCTCTTGTCTATCTGCCGTGACCCACATTTGTTCCTCGCTTCATGGCAAGAGGCCCATGTCTATCGTGTAGAGGAAGATAACATGCTATCTCGCCCGACCATGTAAATTAATGTAAATTATCAACCACCATCCAGAAGACTGAAAAATTAATTCTCCATTAACGTCATGTAATTCAATTGTCATCTTCTGCCTTTGCTTGGGCGCATCAGCGGTTCATCTGATGCACGGTACCCCCCGTTTAGAACGTTTGAAATAATTTTCAAATTGATTCTAAATTTGCGCAAACGAAGGATTGGCATCATTTTCACAAATGTATCTGCAGCGGGGTCCTCGTGATGTCGGCACCGAATGGGATGAAATCCAGCGCAGTATCGGCAACCGGCCGCAGCTGGAGGAGGAAGATGAGGAGCGGGAAGAAGAGGTCGACTACGGCCGTATGCTGAAGAGCAAAAGTGAAAGGCTCAAGGAGGAACTGCGTGATGCGCCCTTGGAGGTCGTGCAGCAGCACGAAGACGACATTGATGATGATGCCTTCTTCGAAGAGTACCGGTACGTCAATTTATTTAAATTGATAGCCTTTTATTCAGGTTTTTAAAAATCACTGCATAATCGCGTGTAAATTCAGATTTTAAATAAGGAATTGATGATTTAATTTATGACGAAAATGGTTAATAATTGGAAAATTAATAATGAATGATGGATGTGACCGCAGAAAGAGGAGGATTGCAGAGCTGCAGGCCAAGGCGATGAGGGACGTGTACGGTGAACTGGTGTCGATCTCCGAGCCTGAGTACAAGGACGTCGTCAACACCAAGAACACCTGGGTCGTCGTCTTCTTGTACAAGCCCAGGTAGGTTTCTCTCTCTTTCACTATCTTCTGTAACACATTGAATGATGATGGTGCTGAGGATGAATGTCGATCGGCTTGGGTACCTTCTGCAGCATGCCGCACTGCCAGTTGCTGAACCAGATCCTGCAACGACTCGCTGCCACATTCAAATCCACACGCTTCGTGAAGATATACTCTGAAGAGGTGCAGCCTGACATTCCTCATGACTTGAACAAGCCTTTGCACCAGACAGAGTCTTACCCTATGCTATGATGTGCGGCGACGGTGGGCTTCGAATGATGTGCGGTGATGGTACATGGATGGCCGGGGTGCGTGCAGGCCATTCACAATTATCCAGACAAGAATCTCCCAACGCTGCTCATCTACTACAACAGCGACCTCAAGAAGCAGTTCATCGGGCTGGCGTCTTTGGGAAGAGGCGAACCTTCTGTTGCTGGTACCGGTGCAAGCATGTTCCGTTGTGCGTCATTGACTAAACTCAACTTTTGCATGCACGCGTGCTGCAGACGTGGAGTGGCGGCTGAAGCAAGCGGGTGCCGTGGAGTCTGATATGGAGGAAGATCCGAGCTTGAGCAAAGGCCCGTCGGTACGCCATCCGTCTCAATTCCGTTCCTCCCCACTTGAGATAGTGTTGCACAGTGCCGCCAGCCACACTACCACGCTTCTTCCTCTGCATGGGACGTGGGTTTTGGTGTTGATCATTGGTCCGTTTCTCCCGCCTGCAGGTACGGCTCAACTACGTGGCTGCTCGGTCTCGCCCGGTCGATGACGACGAAGAGCACTAAGCACGTGTTCTTATCGTGCTTGTAGTCTTCTGGTTGAGCAATACAGACTGTTCAATACTCACTTCTCAGCAACGCGTAAGTTTGACCGTGGTCGTAGTCAAGGGTACTCTAAATTGGCTTTATTTTTAAGTCCGAACCAGATGTGCTTGTGTACTGCAGCTCGAATTACGATATCTTAAGTTGTGTCGACCAGGCAGTTCATCATCGCGACGTACTGGCTCAGGGGCACGGGCGCTCCGGAGGAGGATGCCCCCACGCGGGACGGCATGTGGCCAGTTGATCTCCCACCTGGCGGCCAGCATCGCTGAAGCAGACCTCTCCTTTAAAAGACGGAGCGCGCTTTCATTCTCTTCACTCTGTACAACACAAGCACACAACAACCGCTAGTACCTGATCTACCACCATCGGCTCCTGCACCATGGCGCGCACCTCTGCCCTCTTCGTGCTCGCCCTCGCACTGCTGGCGATCGTGGCAAGCTCTCAAGCTCTTAAGCGCGACTCTTCTTCTCCGGCTAGCCTGCTGGTCTACACCGAGTCCGGCTTCATCCAGGGCGTCAATCAGGACAACCTTGCCCGGGCCTTCCTCGGCATTCCCTACGCCGACCCTCCCCAGCGCTTCGGCGTGGCCCAGCCTGTGACGCCCTGGTCGGACGTCTACCAAGCCACGACTCAGCCCAAGCCCTGCATTCAGTCAGCCACGCTGGGTCAGGAGAACTGCCTCTACCTCAACGTGTTCACGCCGCTCAACATGAAGCCCAACGCCAAGCTGCCCGTGATGCTGTTCATTCACGGCGGTCGCTACTGGACCGGTGAGGCTGACCAGTACGCCGGGGAGTACCTTGCCGGCAACAACAACGTTATCCTCGTCACCATCCAGGTACCGTCGCCTGTGTTGTCGTGGGTCACCCGGGTTTATGACCGCATCCACTACACTTTCTCTGTCATTTTGCCACATGCTTTGCATTTTCTCTACTTACCATATTGGTAATTGAAGAATGTTAGGAATTATCCATATTCCGATTGCATAGTCTGGTGCTGACTTTTCGCGTATTTTTGTTGCAATGTGCAGTACCGCCTCAACACCTTCGGCTTCTTCGCGCTGCCGGAGCTGGTCCAGCAGGGAAGCATCAACGTCGGTTTCCAGGACATGATCCTCGCCGTCGAATGGGTCAAGGACAACATAGACAACTTCGGCGGTGACCCTGACGACCTGACCGTCTTCGGTGAGAGCGCCGGCGCCAACGCTGCCATGCTGTTCACTATGGTGCACAAGTACTCCAACCCGACCGAGTTCCTCGGCTACGCCCAGAACGTGATTCTCGAATCTACCTGGCAGTGGATTCTGCCCACCGTCGACCAGACCATCGCCGCCTCGCTCAAGTGGGCCGCCTCCAAGGGCTGCAACCAGACTGCCTCGGCCGACGTGCTCGCTTGCATGCGCGCTCTCCCTGCCTCGAGCGTGGTCACCACCTCGTTCAACCCCGTCATCAACTACTTCCAGCCAACGATCGATGGCGTGTTCCTGCGCGATCAGCCCTACAATCTGATCAAGCGCGGTGAGTACGACACCGATGTCAACGTGATCATCGGCTACAACAAGAACGAGGGCAACTACATGGCCTTCACCCGCAACGGCTTCCGCGGTCCCTCGGCGGCCCTGACCTCGGCCGACTACGTCAAGTCCGTGCAGACCAACTCGATCGGCTACTGGCTGACTCCGACTCAGGTCAACGATGTCTTCAGCTGGTACGCTGACAACACGGCGGCCAAGGGCTACTGGTACGGCGCGTCGGACATCCTTGGTGACTTCTACATCAACTGTGGCACGCTCCTGGCCATTCCCTACCTTGCCAAGCACGGCCCGACCTTCGCCTACGTCTGGGACTATACCAGCGCCAACTACCCTGATCAGTTCCTGCAGGCCGCTCACGGCAACGAGCTGCCGTACATCTTCAACGGCACCGTCTACACGCCGTACCAGTTCACTGACGTCGATCGCGCACTGACCGCCCGCATGATGGCTTCGTGGGCGCGCATCGCCGACAAGGGTAAGCCCGATCAGAGCCAGTGGTCCAAGTGGAAGACTTCCCGCCAGGAGGCCTTCCTGTGGGAGCAGGCTGACAACAGCGCCAACCCGCCCACCCGCATGGTGCCCTTCTCCGTCGCCACGCGCCCTCTCTGCGCCAACTGGGAGCCCCTCTTCTCGACCAACTCTGCCGTGCAGCCTTAAAGAGGCTATGATGTCAGATGCCGTGGCTCGTGCCCAGCCATTCTCCCGCATGTACAACTTATTTTGCCCATATTGAACAGCAACATGTTCCTTTTTTCAAGATGATCATATCATACCTTCCTCCCTTCTTGAAGTCTACCGGTTTGGCTTAGGAAGGTTCAATATGAAGTGCAGGAATCCCCAGTGAAGTGTTACCTGTCTTTGGATAATGATGAGGGCGGAGAAATGAACCCGAGCGCAAAAACCCTAGTTCGAGCCCCCTAATTTAACCCCAAACCCTAGCGCAAACCCTAACCCTAGCTCAAACCCTAGGTGACCCAAACCTCCCCCCCTCCCATTTCCCCTGCCAATGACATCCTTGGCGTAGTGCTTGACGAGTACAATGCCAATCTTGTATTGGACCCCCCAGGTTCCACTTGCACCACAGTCACTTTGTTCTAACCCTAGTTCGAGCCCCCTAATTTAACCCCAAACCCTAGCCCTAACCCTAACCCTAGCTCTAACCCTAGGTGACCCAAACCTCCCCCCCTCCCATTTCCCGTGCCAATGACATCCTTGGCGTAGTGCTTGACGAGTACAATGCCAATCTTGTATTGGACCCCCCAGGTTCCACTTGCACCACAGTCACTTTGTTCTAACCCTAGTTCGCGCCCCCTAATTTAACCCCAACCCTTGCGCAAACCCTTGGCCGCTGGTTTAGGAAACCTCGGTACCTCCCCTCCGTGTACCGTCGATAAAGGGTATGTTCGGGTAGCGCTGGACTCAGGCAATGCTGGAATGAGGTTGGACCCCTTGGGTTCCGACTGAAGCACAATATTATTCAAACCCACCAACGAAACACCCACATCAGGTTTTGTTTGTCGGTGAACTGCTGCGGGGAGCGGCAGTCGAGTGTGGCGTAGGAGATCGGGCGCAGCTGGTCAAGCCCATGGCCCACTGGCTTGCCTGCCCATGGTGAATCATCGTCGTCGCTGGAGTCATCACAGCCCTGGCACCCAGAACACAGAGTTGAGCACAAGGACAGCCTCTCTGAACCGCGGAAGAAGGTGTACGTACGGCGGCAGCGCCTGCGCGTAGCCCTCCTGGGTGGTGTTGCGCGAACCTGGAGCGCCGAAGCTGTTCAAGAGGAGGTGTGCTTTGAGGGAGGCCCGCTGCCACCGCGCACTGACTTTCTTGTGCTGTTGAGTGTGTTGTTCCTTGGGCTCTTTTCCTTGCGGACGTGCGCCAGCATGATCAGCATTGCACACATCATGACCATCATCTCGAGTTGCATGGGTGCGTACTCTTGGAGAATCTACTTGGTGCCATACTTCTTCACGGTGACGTAGGACTTGCGCTCCCGTGAGACTTGCTCAAAGGAAACGACTCCAAGGATGGCCGCTTATTAGGCCTTATGTGCCCGGCATGTAAATGGTGCTCATGAACCACTTGAGCACGAAGGAGAAAATGGTCAGTGCTCACAAGTACTCGAAAAGGCAGAGACAGAGCCATACCGGTACGCTGCCACCAGGCCAGGGTGTCCAGCCAAGTGGAGAGCAGCGGCCGAGAAAGAGGGACCGTGATCGACCTCGGGCCGCAGTAGGCCGTCCAGCACGTCCCCGATACCACCTTCGTCATGGACTCCCCTCTTATCGTGAGCCTGTCACGTGTGAGCTGCAGATAAACCACATTGTTTTTGGGGCGGTCAGGTGCGCACCAGGAGTGGCCAAGGTGAGCAGCGCTTATGAGCAGCACGACCCTCACCCCAGAGCGTCACCCAGCTGCATCACCTTCAGGCAGAACACACTCGTTGAAATCAGATTTTCTTTTGGTCTTTTATTTTCTTCGCTTTGCCTCGGGCCGAAGACCTGGGAGCAATCGATTTAGCAGTTTCCTTTGCTATTCATGTTAGGCCTTTTGACCACTCATGAGCGCTGAAATTACTGGATGTAACCGGCAACAAGTGGATAAGGAAAATAAAAGGGAAATGGTTACTGCAATGATTGATTTTTTCCTCCTGTTCCCGGGCATCATTTTCGATGCAAGTGTGGGATGCTGCCATGAGGTACCGGCGCAGATGAGCGGCAAGACAAAAACTGAATGATGGTCCTTGCAACTCGTCACCTGAGAATGCTCTCTGAGTTATCGCGCCAGACAGCAAAATGAAGGTCTTAAGCCACCCAAGCCCAAGTTGTGTGCATCTCTCTGTTCTAAGTTGTTGTGATCTCCAGAGGTGACATCAATCCCTAGCTTGCTCGTTCATGGGGTCCCTCTCTTTAGTAGTACTGTCGTAGGGTTCCTGTACTCTCACAAGCCCCAGCTTTTGTGTCTTGCAATATTTTAACTCAACTTCCCAGGCAATACACCATGGTAATACCCTCGCAGGGCCCAGACACACTATTGAGCCACTTGTTTGACCACAGATATGGGCCACATGAACTCCATGGGCCCCATGTTCTTCTTCCATGATGACAATGAGCAGGATCACTGCTGCTGCTTTTTATTATATGTATCTGTTGCTTCTTGTCCACTTTGTTACACTGCTCACTTTCCTTGCCTCATGTGTGCACAGGACTCAATTCATTTGTATGGCCCTTGCCATGATGATCTTCTCCATTCTGAGCCTTTTCTATTATGGAGCGCAATATCATGCACAACATACACTGTGGCTGGTGGTCAAGTACCATCAAGTAAGTTGCTCTCTTCCTCTCATATCAGCATGGAGATATACTCATCTTAGTTGTTTCTGTCCCACAGCACCATACCTCAAATGAGTTCTATTGCATCATCATTGTTGTTGTGATTGGTGACCACAACTATTTGATAATCTCAGGTCTCATACTACTGGTGCCTCCTCCATCAATTGATCCTTGATCTGTTTTTGCAATCTAACTCTGTGCACAGGTGCCAGCTCTTGCACCAAGGTCAGATTGTGCTCATACCATCATATCATGCCATGCCCAGAGGGAGAATGAACCTCAGGATGTCACCATGGCCAAGAGGGCTCCCTGCTTATCCTTTTGTGCAAAGTATCACTACAAACTGTTGTCCTACTCAAAATATCATGGTACACACACATGCCCTCTCCTGTCACTGCCTTATAATTGAGTTCACTTCAATTCTGTTCTCACACAGATTTGGACAGCAAGGTGGCTATCTTGCTACCTCTTCACCCACCAGTTCATGTTCCACCATGTCAACCAAGAACAAGCTGAAATGGACCAAGCTGAAATGGACCAAGCTGGACAAGTGAGCCGTTTTATCTCATATATGAGATCAATTTTGAGATTTGCTAGGCATGCACAAGCCTAACATCATTCATCCGGAGAGCATGAAGATTTGCAGGTCAGTTTGGGCAAAGTGTTTTTTAAACATAATTACTTATTTCTATTGTGCATAACAGATGCAAATGCAAGGCACTCAGGTGGTGGAAGTACAGCTCTCTTTCTTTGCACAAAACCCTTGAAAGCAATGAAAAAAAAACTGATCAAGTACATACACAATCACACCACTACAAGCCTGCCAGGATAACTCACAATGCTAATGCAGGGACCCAGCTTGACCAGGTGAAAGAGACCAAAGTACATACACTGGAATGTGTATATGTGTGAGATGATGAAGCCATCCAGGGGGTATTCAGTTTTGGAGATATCCTCTCACACACACCACACACACACAAAAGCACACACTGTATCTGTTTTCTTTTTTTTCCTTCTCTTTCTCTTTCCTTCTTACTGTAATCACAGTGCAAGCAACTCAAGAACACCTGACCTGACTCGACCAACCTGCTCAACCTGACTTGCCCAGATCCGATCTGATCCAATCTGAGCTGATCCAATCCAATCCAATCCAATCCAATCTGACTCAACTCAACTCAACTCAACTAAAGGACACCTGATCTGACTCAACCAACCTGCTCAACCTGATTTGCCCAGATCCCATCTGAGCTGATCTGATCTGATCTGATCTGACTCAACTCGACTTGATTTGACTCAACCTGGCCTGACCAGATCAAGTTTTCAAGCCAAGCCTCTTTTCTTCTCTTTCTCACTTTCTCTTTCTTCTATCCACACTTCCACAATTGCTTTTTGTGCATGTGCATGTGTGTCGTGATGGTGCCCTCAGGTAATCCTGGCTATCCCCATTGATCTGACCACATGGCTGTTTCTGTGTATGTTACTCAATGCCCAGATCACCTCAGTTTATGGTCTTGTGAGGTGAGATCAGTGCTGATAGGGTTGAGGCGAGAGCCACTATGAAGGGCCAGCATTTGCTGAGTTAATGCAAATCTTCATGTATTCTTATTTCATGTTAATAAATTGATTAACTTTACTGCCACAACTTGTTTGTTCCTTATAGATGATCATCATGGCCTATGAAATATGATGAAGCCAGAAGATCAATCACTGGGATTCACTGTTTACGCGGCAGGTGGGACTTGAACTTCACGGTGGGCACATAGGACAAGTGACAAGACATGCTATGCAAACGTCTGTGCGCCAGTGGAGGGCCAACTTATCATTGCTGAAAATCACGATCCGCCCCAATGATACCGTTGGAG
>CDEZ01021216.1:0-21621 GCA_000826365.1 Acanthamoeba royreba
TAGTAGACGGTGACGTCCAGATCAGTCGCCAGGATGGTGCAGAAATCGCAGAGATTGTACTTATCATCGAGCACCACCTTCTTCTCGTGGCCCTCGCGCACATGCTTGTAGAGACGTAGCACATCAATGACGGCTTCAGCTCCTCCAGGACCATAGTTCCACTTGTGGATGCTCAGCCAGAGCGTGGGCTTTTTCTGTGGACCAGCAAGCACATGTTAGAGGAAAGCCAAGGCGCGAAAGAACTCAATGATAGAAATGCATACGGCTTGCTTTTGAAGCCAGCTCTTGAACGAAGGGAGAATGATGTGTTCGGCTCCTTCAGGGTCGATCTTGATGAGGTCAAGATTCTCGATCTGATGCTCTTCAATGAATTGAGGCAGGGTAGTACAGTCCACCTAAAAGGCGATTGATGAGGCACCGAACGAAGGGTTGGCGAGAGGACTAGAAACCGCACCTGCCAGCTCTTGGCGTGGTTTCCCGTGCCAACGGAACCCATGCTATCGCCGCCGCCGCCACCCATGGGATAGATGCCGGGCTTGTCCATGATGCACTTCCAGTAAATCCAGGTGTGGTCCTGAAGCCTCGGGTTGAGGGCCAAGTTGGCGCGAAGCTCGTCGTACGCGTAGGGATCCGGCTCAAGTCCGTAAGCCTTCTTTGCCTAATGGCACCACGAGAATGGTAACGGTAAGCAATTCCAATATATTGCCTTCAAAATATAATTTATGAATAATTAATATTTTTCAAATTATCCTAAAGAACAACAATAAATAAATAAATAATAAAATGGAATGGATTTGATTTAAAAAAACGTACGCGAGTAGCGCCATAGAGCAGAGTAGGACCGATCCAGGCACCAAAGTCAATGAAAGTGCTCTCCGAGTTGAGGAACGTGTAGTAGACAAAGAACGTGTCGATCTCCCAGGCGCGCATCTCGAGGCGATCCCACCAATCGACGTTGGGCTCGTTGGGGCTGGCCATGGAGCCCTCGTAGGTGGTCTTGTAGACGAAGGCCTCGCTCTTGTCCCAGAATTGGACCCGGCGCGTAGCACGTGATTGCCATTGCCATCCGACGGTGAGTACCTGCGGCGGTACGCCTCCATCTCCTCCTTGCTTGGTCGATGATGACGAAGAGGACCGGGTCAATGACGAAGATGATGAAGATGATGAGCCGCGCGCCAAGGCTTGCGATTTGGGATTGCCCAGCTGCTGCTCCAATGCCTTGATCTGCGCCTCCTTCCGTTGGAGCTGCGTCTCCAGGATGTCAACGGCTACCTTCTTGGCCAGGGCAGCCTCATCGAACTTGCCGCCGCCGCCTCCTTCGCGCCTGTCGAGTACGCTGGTGAAGATGAAGTAGTTGAGAATGATGAGAGCCGCCATTCCCACCAGCAACAGCTTGATGGATGCGTTCGGCGAGCCGACGCCACCAAAGGAGCCGCTCGTCCTGGAGGACATCTCTGGAAAAAAATGCTCTACAAGATTTCCTGGTGTAGGACAAGAAATGGGGAAAAAGAGAGAAGAGGCTCTACGCGCAGCGCTGGTGTTGAGGCCAGAAGAAGAAGTGGGGCTCAGCAGGCAGAGGTGTGGGCGGAAACGAAACCGCGATGAGTCCCCAGGCACTGCTACAAATACCACAAATACCACAACCTCATCGCTACATAAATGAAATTTTGAAGAATTATACGCTTTACAAGGGCAGAGACCTCTGCTCTGATCCTCAATGATAGCTCTATCAAGTGTCGTAGGAGATGACCTTGGAGGCTACTGGAGTCTCGCACACGGGACACATGATCACCGACACAGCGCACAGTTGGCAAAGGGCACGGTGACCACACGGCACGAACACGACCTGAGATGGTGACCAGAGTGTAAGTCAGATGGGATCTTATGATCAGGCTAAAGCGTTATGGGTGTCAATGCGCCTTACCTCTTTGCTCCTTTCAGCGCACTGCAGGCAACGGGACTTCTCGACGAGAGCCGTTCGTGAGTTGATGATCGAGATGCGCGTTGATACAAGAGTTCGCGAACGTTCCAGTGTGCGCTCCAAAACTTGCAGTTCCTGAGAAAGAGGTAATCTTAGGAAGGCGCGCGATGAAATCACCCACGTTAGCTACTCCGCCTACCTCAAGAGAACAGGTCTCAGAGCCGCCGCCGATGAGGCGAGCATTTTCGTCCTGCACCATTCGCAGCTTAACTTGAAGTTCTTTAATTCGGGTCCGTAGTTCCTGCTCCAAGCTTTCGCGACCGGCACTTTGTATTCGCAGTTGGTCCAGTTCGAGTGATTTCTCCTCAAGTTGCTTCTGTGTTTCCTCAAAGACAGTAAACCTGAAAAGCAGGAAAAGCGTTAGCGCGTGTCTCCAGGTTGAGTGATTCATCATCAGTACCAATGCTGTGCTGATGTTACAAACTGGGAGAATGAAGGAATAGCTGAGGAGGAATCATGCTTGAGAGTAGACGAAAGCAACTTGCCTTCCTCGTAAATTTGGAGATACACTTTGCCTCGTTCATCAGTGAAGGTAAACGCTCCCTATACGTGCGGATTACAAGATGAGTACAGCTTCAATCCACCAACAGAAACCAAGACCAAGTACGTTTTTGACGTCGTTCTCCCAGCATCCCTCTTTTTTTCGTCCGTTGGCAAAGCAGAATATGCCCTTGCCGTGTTTCTTGTCATCCTTCCACTCACCAATATACTTGTCACCATTAGCCCAAGTATAGGTGCCCTTTCCTGGAGCCCAAAGAAACTTCATCAGATGGCGTGGTGCGCACGTGCATACTGCGATGTCATACCATGCTTTGTGCCGTCTCGCCACTGCCCCTCGTAGCGATCACCGTTGGCCCATGTCTTGACTCCTTGCCCGTGTTTGACGTCATCTCGCCATTCACCCTCGTATCGATTGTCGTTCCACCATGTCTATTACCAAGACACATTGCGCGTCAACAGCTGAACAAGAATTCCTTTTGATCAGCTTTGTACCTTGATGCCTTTCCCATGCAAGTTGCCATCCTTCCAATCGCCCTCATAGCGGTCTCCATTGGCCCATGTATAGATGCCCTTACCGTGCTGCTTGCCGTCCCTCCATTCACCTGTTTGTTGCCCAAGAGATAGACACGAATCAGCCATGCGATCATGACGATGCGCCCTTGACATGACTTACCTTCGTATCGATCGCCGTTGGCCCATGTCTTGACTCCCCTGCCATGCTTGATACCGTCCTTCCACTCGCCCTCGTACCGCCGGCCAGATGGACAACAATAGACTACACAAACGACACACAAGTCATTTAAAATTAGAATTAGATTATTAATAAAACGTAAAAAGGTAAAAACAAATATTAAATCTAATCACACATCATTATCAACAAGATTAAACATTAATCGATCCGCCAAATCGGAATGAAATCAATCCCCTTTCATCTCGAAGGAGAGATTGACGTACCACCGCGGCCGTGCTGCTTGCCCATGCGCCATTCACCCTCGTACCAGTCTCCATCGACCCATACCTTGTAGCCGCGCCCATGAGGCTTGTCATCCTTGTACTCCCCGCGGTAACTCACGCCGAGTAGCTCGGGCGCTGTGTGCTGCATCCCGGATCCTACTTGAGGGCAGGATTGACCATTGACCACCTCATGCGACATGCTTCCGAATGGCGAGACGGATAGGGGTGAGGATGATCGTGTCGATGCCATGCCTTGTGAATTGGCTATCTGGTGTTGGCCCAATTGCCCATGTGTGGCCGCAAGAGCTGCTGGCAAATTGCCTGTGCTGCCCATTTGGCCCATCTCGCCCAGTGGGGTGTAGGACGATGCGGCAGATGGCAGGCGATCGGTGCTGCCGCCCGCGGCCAGGCCAGACTCAGAGAGGGAGAGCCCGAGCTGGCTCTCCCCGCCTCCCGCGCCCGACTCACGCTTCACCCGCTTGGCGAGTAGCAGGTCGTGTCGATCGCCGCCGAGAGCAGCTGCCGTAGGGCCTGCTGCCGCGGTGCGGACGCCAGTCTGTGCCTGGACGTCCATGCTCTGTTGACTTCTATCCCTCTTCATCTTTTTCTCTCACGTCCCCTCTCAAGAAGAAGAGGAGTACAGGACAAGGAGGGAGGAGGGACAGTAGTCGTGCTCCTAGTACTGTTGGTTGTGTGTGCTGCCGGGGTGTGGTTGTGGTCTTATGGGCCTCTGCCTAACCTGCGAAGGTTTAGGTAGGGGATGCGGGGAGGGTAACCGAAGGGAAATAGGTGGGTGGTGCCAACATGACGGGTGACGTGCTGGCTACGCGAGCAAGAGAGGCACGAGAGCAAGCCTCGGCAACTCATGGCCAACCAGTTTACGATGCTTACCTCATAAGCAGTCAGTTCACGGACTCGGATCTGGGCAGGTGCTGACGGACAGCCACTCGCGCTAGGGCTTTTGCGTCATCTTGCCGAATGGCTCGTCGACACATCCCAAACCTGGACAAGGATAGGCCATCATGACGTTTATTGTGTATTGTCTTCGAGGATAAGGCTGACGAAGATACATGAAGGTGGTAAAGGCCTAAACGGCCCACACTACACTGGTTGGTGGTGTGCGTGGCACCACACGCAGAAACTACTGCTCGTCCACCCAGCCTGTAAGCGTCCTAGCGTCACGAAGAGGCGTTCACTCGGTGAAAGTGGGCGTCAGCGGTGACGTAGTCAGCCAGCGAGCCTATGTCGAACCTACCGGCGAGTCTATGTCCTCGCACGGTCGTGCGGGTCAAGAGCCAGGCCACTGCCACGACGTTAACACACACAAACGATGACTTAGCGTGGGAACAGGGCACCCAAGGAGGTAACGTTCTCCGGTACGCACCTAAGGAACCTGGGGCGTCAACGAGACCCAGGTTGTCCCCCGCTGCCGCGACGTACTCGTGGATGAGCGGCTCGACGGCTCCGCTGTAGACGTAGAGTGGCGGGCACGCCTTGTTGGAGGTGGTCTCTTCGAGCTTCGGTTTCTCCAGGAATTTAGTTACCTGACGTCACCACCCGCGTAAGAGAGAAAGCAAGAAGTCCCCTGGTTTCAGGTCATCGCACCTTGTTCGTCTCGTCGGTCTCGATGATGCCGCGCTTGGTAACTTCCTGTCTGTCCTTGATTTCGTAGAATGTTATCAAACTCTCGCCAGCGGCCAGACTTTTGAAGTGACGAAGCACGTCTTCGAGCTTGAAGTCAACATCGAACAGAGTGTCCCCCGCCACAACGAGCATGTCTCCGTGAATGTCCTTGGCCTGATACACGAAGAGAGAAAGACATACATCCGATTGTATGCGCTTTGTCAGTCTAGCTTGTTCACAAAGACGATGCTCACGTCGTCGCAAGAGTCTCATGTGTGATCAGAGTGCAGGATCAGGATTCACCTTCATCACGAGGTCAAGCGCGCCGATGGCTCCTTTCCGTTCTTCATTGCATGTGCTCCCGTCGTTGTACACATTGTCAAGCGGGAACCCACGCTCCTCAGCCCACCGCTTGAAGTGATCGTAGTGGCGTGCATTCGAGACTACATAAACGGGCGCTACGCCTGTGCGCTGGAAGGCCTCAAGCCAGTAGTCCAGCAACGGCTTACCACCCACCGGCACCAACGCTTTGGGCAGCCCCAGGAGATGTGTGTACTACGGAGGCGTACTATTATTAAATATTATAAAAACAATTTATTACAATAACATTTAATTATCACATAAATTATATTTTAATTCAAGAAAAAAGGGAAGGGCGTACGAACTTGGCCGGAGGTGTCTTGTCGGAGGTCCCGCTCTAGCCTGGTCCCGTAGCCAGCAGCGAGTACCACCGCACACACGCCCTTGCCCTCCATTTTCTTGCCTTTCGGAAACACGTTTCCAAAATTTCAAATTTTAGCTACGAAACTCTATTTTTCATTTCGGAAATTGGTAATCGTTTTGAATGTCCGAAACACTGCGCAAGCGGCTCCAGAGTGAAAAGGACTTGGCTAGCCTAGCCGTGGAGCGCTGCGGTCGTTGGTATAGACGCGACGGAGCTTTCTGCGATCAAAGGATACAATGGCTGAGTGTAAGGCCATGCGGCTGTTGGCAAACGGGCTCTGACCGACGCGCTCTTTCACCATCCACGTGAAGCGCTCTTCCCGAGCATCTCTGTGAGAGAAGCCGTAGCTCTCATACCATCTCCAGGCCTTATGGTAGTACTGCTCTTTCTCCGTGTTGGGCTGCCTGTGCCACTTCGTGTTGCTATTCGAGCGCATGTGAGCCATCAAGCCAGCAGAGTTGTGGTGACTGCAGTACAGTTTACAAAGTTACCTGTACTTGGTGGTAGGGGAGAAGGATGGTGCGCTGTGGCCGATGTCCACCATGTAGCGATGTCGCCACAGATGTTCGTCCTGGGCAGCCTCGTTGAACTGATGACTCACCAGCGGACATACCGCGCCCAGCGTTTCCTCATCCACGTCTTGCAGAATGTACACTAGAATCTGGATCCCATCATCATGATTCCACGACTCATCAGTTGCAAACGATCACACTACTAAAGAATAAGGACCACTCGACGAACCTCTCGTGGCAGCCAGTGGAAACAGCATGTTCCGTCCCCTGGCGGGTCCAACGCCTTCAGGTAGATCACCTCCTCTTCCGGGTCCTTCTCATCCACTTCTGGAAATCGGCACACGCACCCCAACCAAAGGGTAAGTCTTTCCAGCAGCAGACCGGGAAAGGTAGTAGAAGGGTGCACCCTCATCGCCAGGCTTAGCTTCGCGCTTCTTCTTGGCCTCCTCACGTCGCTTTGCGACAGCCTCAGCTCTGCGCTGTCGGATAAGAGACAACTTGGCTGCGTTGGACTTGGCGAGGAACTGCCACGGGAAGAGTGGCTCCGCGGGCGCCGGTCCAAACTGAGTTGTGAGTCTCTTTTCCTCCCACTCGCTGTTCTCGGTCTCGTTGGAGAATGCACCACCTGCCCACGGAGGTGGCGGGACTCTGGGCTGGCTGCGGTTGTTTCCCATCTCACCTTGTCTTCTGCTTCTGCGGCAGTATGTCTCCCCTCCCTTTGTCTTTCTTCTTCCCCGAAGCTTGTCTGGCTTGACAGGTCATCAGGCGTCCACTGGAGAGCCTCAACGAGTTGCCCATTCGGCGCAAAATCTTCGCTCCACACCATGGTTTATTTGGCAGTTTCCTATCCTTTTCCCTTTTTACCTTAGAGGATGAATGAGCGAAAATGTCGGATATTATCGTGAAAAATCTATCAGGAAAATAAAAGGAAAATGGTTGCTATGAATTCTTTCCTGTTTCGGGCATCTGACCTAGACGAAGCGACACCACCACAAACTTGGCCACCTGCCATGCCTGTCCTCCTCGGAGGCCTAGGTCGTCGATGAGGAGAGGAGGAGACTCACCAACCCACTCCTTTATTATGTGCGTTGGTTTCCCGCGGTTACACTGTTTGAAGCGGTGGACCCAGGGTCACCCTAACCTGGCGGCCTTGCGTCGGTCCCTGGGATTAGGGTGAGGACCTCCTCGTCCTCGTCCTCCTCGTCGACCTTCAGGTCAGCGACGAGGCAGGCAAAAGGGGAAGCCCCACTCCCTCACTCCGTGCGTTGCCTGGTGGTCTGGCATGGTGGCTGGCATGTCCTTCCTCCCCTCCTTGCCCTTCATGAGGGTCGACGAGGCAGAGGTGCGAACCCGCCACATGGGCTGCTTGCCGAACCCCATGTCACGTGCGTACTCGTCCTTCCTCCTCCCCTTCCTTCTCCCTCCTCCTGTCGTCATTGTTCTTCTCTGCTCTCCCATCCACTATTCCTCCTTTATTAAGAAATGCCCACTCTGCATGATCTCCATTCTCAAGCAAGTTGAGGGCTTGCTTTGAGAGCACAGGAGCTTCAACTCCGTTACCTTTACCATTTATTTCCGTTCTTCGGTTGTGCTGTCGAGTCGTTCTTGTGCTTGGCTCGCTTGGTCTCCCAATCAAGAATGGTGTAGATGTGTTGTTGAACAATGCAGTCTGTATGACAACGGCTCACTGTGTTGATCTCGTTGAAGTACTTGTTGAATATGTCCACATATTGTTGTAAAAGTTGAAGCTTATGAAGGGCAGCGCCTTCTTGATCATACCTACATGTTCAGCAATCTGATTGCACATACACTTACACACGCATGCCTGCTGTGCACATCCACATGCACACATTAACATCATTCATGCATATGTACAAGCACTAACTCACATATTTACATCCATCCAGCGTCATAAAAGGAGAGAAGCCTTGGTGGGCAGGTCCATCTTCACAGAGTTTGAGAAAGAAATTAATTTCTCTCTATTTTCTTCTTTCCATTTCAGCTGGCGTGATGCGCCAAGCCCGGGCCAGCAGAACAAGGGGGGCAGCTGTGTGTAGGACAGCCGCCTCGTCGCACTCCCTTTTTGTTGCTCCCTGCTCCTCTCGGGTAGAAGTAGTTGCTGGACTATTTTTATTATTTATTTTAATTTTATTTATTCTATTTTTATTTGTTATTTATTTGTTTATTATATTTATTGAGTATTTTATTTGGCTGCAGGGTCGTCCGGTCCTGACTAGGAGCGGCCGCGGGGGTTGGCCGCGTGTACGAGGACTAACGACGTCGCCAGAAGCACCGACAGGAGGCGGTCATGCCCAACCACCACCAGCACCAGCAGCAGGGTGGTCGCGGCGGTGGGTGCGGCGAGGCGTCGGGCTAGGTCTGGGCCTTGCTGCTGCGCTTGCCGGCTTCTCCTTTGCGGCGTACACGAGTGCGGCTCTGCTCTCATAGTCTCTCTCACGCACACTTGATCGCTGATGTAGTCATCATGGGCCACACTCCTGTGTACCGGTTGATCACAGGTTCTTGGGAAATGGGTGATCGCGAGCGCTGGCTGGTTGCGCGTATGGGAGCCAACCAACTGGTACGCGCACTGCGATGGAGTCATCCGGCAGTGCTGCCTCATGTCCTGCCTGCCATCTCGCATCTGTCCTCAAGCGGTATGGTCAAAGGCAGTCCCTTATGTTGGCAAGCTATTAATGATGTCTTTGCTGTGCACATGTAGTGGAAGGCGCGAACGAGCTGGCAATGCATGGAGCACTCCCAGTTTTATGCAGTGACGCTATCGGACTCTCGCCTGATCCACACGTGCGATTCTATTCTGTGAGAATTGTGGCCAATATGGTCGAGGCAGGTTTGTATGTTAATGATAGTTATCTGCAGGACCGATGACTGATCGTCGTACAACCAGATCCCCACATATTGAGCAGGCTCCCGGCATCTGACGTGAGAAGATATCTGTCTGGATTAGCTGCTCTTGAGAGGGGGCAGCAAGGACCCTTTGCGTCCTCTGTTCAAGCTTACTTGACAAAGATATTGGCAAATATTCTAAGCGGCCAAGGTTGGTCTCCACTCGCTTAATTGTGCATGCCACGGTAAGTGCTAACCAAAACAAATTAGAACCCATTACGGGATATGAGCTTGATGAACTGGGATTTCCACTCCTGCGGAACGTAGTCACGCCCTGGTCAGAGTCTTCCCCGGATCACCCTAGTGCCGATCAACAAGTCTTGTACCGTTCTCTTGTATCAAGACTCGCTCACATGTCCATTGATTGTAAAGCTCCCTGCTCAACCTATGCGTTTAATCACTAAAGTATGCACCTCAGCTGGAAGGAGAGAGGAACTGACACAACAGGGAGGCCTCTCACTTCTGTATCAAGTTACAAAGCTGTCTCAAGCGGATCCAGATGTAATTGAAAACGCGACTCGTTGTATTGCTAATGTAGCTATTAATGGTACCTGCTCTCTCCCCTTTCAATTCAAGAGAAAATCTCATATTCAACTCTACAGATAAACTTTATAGTGCCATAGTTACAGAGGGCGGATTAGAGATCCTTGACTTGGCTAGAAATGCAAACATCACTTCGACACACCTATGTAGGGCTGTTGTGAACTTGGCCAAAAGCGGTACGTAGTGGGAACAACTACAATCATTGACAATCGTGCTGCTAATTTGTGTTGGATAGAAATGTACAAAGGGCAGCTCGTATCATCAGGCTGGCTTCGAAATGTGCGTGACTGGCTCACCTCATCTAATGTGGATATACAGATTTTGGGTTTGGCAGCACTGTCGAACCTGGCCTCGCCTGGTATCCAATCCTCAATTGTAACCTTAGCTTGGCAAGCCGACAGAGATCTAATGCTTGCTCTTTTTCCTTCTCTAGCAATGAATGGCCTCGATTTTGTAAATGAAATATCAACCCAAGTCGGCCTTGAGCCTCTCAAACTTCTCATAATCGACGTCTCCAAGCTCAGGTTCGGCCTCCACCTATTTCGCGTTATGTTGTGGTCTTTCTTACATGTAAACACTAAACACAGTTCACTGCCGCCTAAAAAGCAGTGGACGATGTCTGAGATGCTTTTGCGTGCTGTGGCCAACCTCGTAGTTCATGGTATTCCGAGTAACCAGCAGTTTGTCTCCTTACACGTTCTCCTATTAACTTGGAAAGTAACAGACAACTTTGCGGAAGAGCTCAGCAAGGTTGTTGCAGAACATGGCGTGTTTAAGCTTCTACCTCAGCGACCAATACCAACCAACTATGAGCCGGCCACAAAGGTAGGACATTCGTCCAGTTCTTGAGTCAAGTATCTACTCACGAGGAAACAGGCTTTAAGAGAAGCAGCGCGAGCTTTAGCTAACATTGCGGCCCATAAACGCCTAGCACCAACTGTGCTGCAACTCAACCAAAAGGAACTGTTGGAGTTGGCAATGGTGGATGACTTGGTCACAAAGCAGCAAACCTCTCGAGCGCTTGCCAATTTGGCTGTATATCGTAAGTGTCCTTTCTCGATTCAGGTGGGACCTGGTAGGTATTGAGCGTTTCCCTTAGGAGCACAGGAACTCCAAGACAATGCTCCGCTTGAGGCGATCCTGCACACTTGGCTTCAGTCTACCGATGCTGTCATCAAGTACTATCGCCATGAGCGCATTAGCATTAGACTGTTGTGACTCACTTCACTACCAGGTCTAATGCTGTCCGTGCTATAGCCTCAATTACATTTGCCAGTAAGTGTCATACCCGAATATTGTTAATAAGCTTGCTTCTAACTCTCCTGAAGCGCTTTCCGGTGCCAAGTATGTAGAAGGAGTACACCTTCTCTACCCAGGACAACGCACCTTGACTGATGCATCCAAAGCGAAGAAGTTCAGCCTCGAACACAAGCACGACATCGTGCTTGTGCACGGAGGTATTGCACCATTGCCTTTCGCACCTCTAGTCCATCTTTTTCTCATCCTTCAACTGCAGTGACCGGCCACCCGTTTACCACGTGGGCTACTGGCAATGGGATAGAGGATGAACAAGCAGAGGGATTCGAGTGCTGGCCACGGGATTGGCTACCTGAAGATCTTCCTGGGTATGTCCACTGTTCCAACAAATTACTTTTCCTCATCACTGATCCACTCTACAGTGGACGAATTCTTTCGATAGCGTTTGATCTCTACTTGAGCGGCTGGTTTGGTGAAGGCGAAACAGCTGCCCACTATGCATCCAAAATTCTCCACCAACTGAAGTTAGCAGCCGTTGGCACCAAACCGGTACAACTAGACCTGTACTGACATGAGGCAAATTGCTCACTCCACTGCGGACGTAGGTCGTTTTTGTCGTGCACAGTTTCGGAGGCTTGATCGTGAAAGAGATACTCCGACAGGCTGAGCAAGACCCTAAAATGAAGCGCCTTCTTGACAATACTGTTGGAGTCGGTGCGCTTACTATTTCTCCTTTAATCCGATTCTGTGCTTATTCTCACAAACACACTTAGTGTTTTACTCCACTCCACATTTAGGAGTGGAACATGTAGCATGGTCCTTCCCCCAGCTTCACTACCTTCTATTCAGAGCCAATCCAGTACTTGATGATCTACACATCGGATCCGAACAGCTCACGGAGCTAAATCAGCACTTTGCTACTTCTGGTGCACACATCTCTACTCTGTCGTTCGGCGAGGAGATGACGTGCTTTGGGTCGCGCTTCTCCTGCTATCAAGTACTGCCACAAATTTAATTGGTGTCACAGTGTTTTCAATTACGTACTAACACTTTCCACTGCTTTCCCGTTCCCAGGTAGTGCCGGACGAGTCGGCCAACCCGCACCTCTCAATACTGAGAAGGAAGGCTGGTACCGATGTGAACAGTCTCGCAGCAGAGACCAAAGAGGAGGATAATCTGGATGACGAGCCCCTAAAATCAGCTGATGAGATTGCTCGAATCTTTGCTGATGATGCTGAGTGTGGGGTGCATGATGAATACTTTAAAACGGAAGCCGACCATTTGCAAGTGCGTGTACCGCTTCCTCTTACCCATACGCGAGCTAACATTCCATGATGGCTCAGGTTTGCAAACCACCTTCAAGAGACGATCCACGTTACCTGCTTACCCTGGCATTTATGAAGTATGTCCTGCGATGCCGTCGTCCGCCCTACTCGCTCTGGACCCGCTTTGGCTACTGACCTCAGGCCGGGCGAGCTTTGGCAACTTTGGAAATAATTTCAACTTTTGGAAACAGATTCGAATTTTCAAAACGAACAGAAAGCACAAAGCATCTCTTCAGCAAAGAATTTTTTTCAATTTCAGAGATCTCGGCTGCGGCATACACCACTCTTCTCTGCACACCATGTCGCGCCACAGAGATTTTCGGAAAATCGATCGAACAGGTGCGTCGGCAGTGCCCACATGATCAGATCATCTGTGTGCATGATCGATCTGCGGTCCATGACGATCATAAATAATAAATCACGCGTGATTGTGCTAGATCGTATTATTATTATTATTTATTTATTATTACTTTATTATTAAATTTTCTCCTTTCCACAATGCAGAGTACAGCCACAGTTATGAATCGGAGGACGATTACGACTATGGCGTGTCCCCCGCTTCCCCTTCTGTGGGTACGTTAGTGTTGATTTAACCTAAAAAAAAATATAATCAAACGTATTACCACCCAGTCATAAGTACAAATGACTTTTATTTAATATTGTACTTTAAATCAATTAAAATGAAAGAAAGAATATTTATTGTTGCAATATTTTGTCTTATTGCTGACGAGGGAGCAACAAACGGCAGCACAATTCATGTATAATCGTAAGCAGGAGGAGCAGGCCTACGATCCAGGTACGCACGAGCCCAGCGACCACGGACATAGAAAGCTGGCAAGGAGTGCTGTTCATTCGTGTGCCTACTAACCACGGACGATCCATCTTTATCACGCGCAGATGAAGAGCTGTACCGAGCGGTCGACAATGTGTACGGTGTGCTTGGAGACGATGCGCCGTATACTGAGGACGAAGTTGTGGCTGCGCTGGAGCGCTTCGAGTTGAACGAAGAGAAAGCCATCAGCCATCTTTTGAGTTTGGGTCAGAGCAAGGGTATACTGATTGCACCTTCATTCTATATCACTGGGCGTGGGATTCTCACTGTGAGACTTGCTAGGTCGGGCAGCTGATGATGACGTGTTTGCATTTGATGAGGACATGAAGCCGCAACCGAAGCAAACCAAACCGCAACCGAAAGCAGCTCCTCAGCCCAAGACAAAGACCCCACAACCAGCGAAGCAAGCGCCTAAGGTGAGGAAGAATCCCACGGGATGGACATCGGCAGGCTAACTTGAATGTTCTAGCAGGGGCAACAGCAGACTAAGGGCCAACCATCCGCACTCGCGCAGAACCTCAACAACGTATATCAAAAAGGTCCTTCCTTCACAAACCAGTTTCTGTCGTCCACAGACCTCCAGCCCCATCCCACCACGTTGCCACCAGGTGACGCAGAGTTTATTGTAATCCTTCGTTGTGGCCTTCTTTCACTTATCCTATCTTTATATCTAGGCGTCAAGCCCTTCGATTTTAACGAGCCATCGCCTGATGATGTGGTCCTAGAGAAGCGAAAGCAGGCATTCAAACAGAAGAAGAGTACGTTCTTCGGATTGTTGCGAGAACAGCTTAAAGTTAACACATTTCATCATTGCAGGTGAGCAATACAACATCAAAACGGATAGTACTAAACCTGCACCGAAGCCAGCAGCCACCAAGGCTCGGCCTCAGAAGCCAGCAGAGAAGCCAGCACAGGAGCGGGAAAAGGAAGAAAACGAAGCTGAAGTGGAGAGCGTCAGCAAGGCCGTCGAGGAGCTAAGCTTGAGCGAGAAAATGTATGCACCCACTCTGACGGACTCGTAGAAGTCATCCCGAATGTCTGACATGATCGGCACCAGCGCCAAAAAACGCGTTAAGCAGATGCCGGACAGCAGACGACGAGAGATAGAGGCACAGATTAAAGCACAGCAAGTCGAAGGAGCCAAGCGCAATCTTTCAATGGTCGTGATCGGGCACGTAGATGCAGGCAAATCCACCATCATGGGGCATCTGTTGCATCTCTGTGGACACGTTGATAAGAAAACAATCACCAAATATGAGCGCGATTCCAAGGTTCAAGGTACGCAGCATGGCCAAAGGAATATCCTCGATCTGATAATCGAATCTGTGGTACTGCAGGTAAGGGTTCATTCTCATTCGCATGGGTACTCGATGAGCAAGAAGAGGAAAGGGCTCGTGGCATCACCATGGACGTGGCCGTGCGCAAGCTCGAAACAGAAAACAGGCGTATTACTCTTCTGGATGCACCAGGACACCGCGATTTTGTTCCCAACATGGTTCGTTTTGTTTAAACGCAAGCCTCCTCCTGCAAGACGATTAACTATGGGAGCAACAGATATCGGGTACCGCACAAGCTGATGTCGCCGTACTGGTTATCGATTCCAGTCCGGGCGAGTTTGAAGCAGGCTTTGCTGCTGATGGTCAGACGAAGGAACATGCTTTACTTGCTCGCTCACTTGGCGTTACTCAACTCGTTGTTGTGGTCAACAAAATGGATGCTGTACGCAGCCGCACAGTATTGCGCTCGTTTCCGTTCTTCCTTTCTAACGCTATTCGAAACTACCAATTCTAGGTAGAGTGGTCACAACAGCGCTTCAATGAAGTCCAAAACATTGTGGGCACATTCCTCAAGCAGGCGGGCTTCAATCCTAAAAACATCACTTGGGTGCCATGCGCTGGCCTTACTGGCGAGAACCTTACCGCGCGAAAGGAAGAAAAACTGAATGCCTGGTACACAGGGCCGACCCTCGTCCAAGCTATCGGTACGTTTTCCGGTTTTCTGCTGCAAATCAGATTACATAATTGACCATCGGATTCCTCCCTTACTGCAGATGCATTCAAGCCAGGCCAGCGCCCTACGGAGAAGCCGCTCAGGTTCTGCGTGTCGGATATCTATAAGAGCGGGTCGTTGGGTGTGGCCGTGACGGGCAAGGTGGAGACTGGCATTGTCTCTGTAAATGATAAGGTATTAGTCCCTAAAGTTTTAACTATCGTGGGCACTCTCAACTCTAGTCGTGCATTCCAGCTGCTTGTGATGCCGATAGGCGAGCTTTGCACAGTGAAATCCATACAAGCGCATGATGAATCCGTCAAGTGGGCCCACGCTGGAGATAACGTTGAGGTGTGTCTTTCCCTAAACCGGCAGTCTTGTTTAATGCTAAGCATTTGTGTACAGTTGACGGTTCAGGGGCTTGACCAAGTCTCTTTCCGAGTGGGTTCCGTGCTCTGCGATCCGGAGCAGCCGGTACAAGTGGCGTCGAAGTTCAAGGCGCAAATCTACGTCTTCCCAACGCAAATCCCCATAACCAAGGGTACAGCCCACAGTTTATTGTGGTGTCCACTCGTAACTCACCTGCAGCTGGTCCATCCAGGTTTCCAAGCTGTAATGCACATGCACACGCTCCACGAGCCGGCACACTTGCACAAGCTGACAGCGATCATCGACCAGGCTACTGGAGAGGTTAAGAAGAAACGGCCACGCTGCCTCAGCGAGAAGATGACCGCGGTGGTTGAGGTGGTTACCCACAGGCCAGTCTGCGTCGAACTCTTCCGTGACTACAAGCAGCTGGGCCGCTTCATGTTGCGCTCAGGCGGCCGCACCGTCGCCGCTGGCCTCATATCCGAGATCGTCATGTGAAGACAGCTCTCTATTTATTGAGGCCTACTGGTTGGCGACGATAGGAAGTGCACGAGCTCTTGGGTGTGGGACAACTTATGGTTTATTGAATGCAATAAACACTTGAGGGCGATCACTGCTGAGCATTCTGTGCCTCGCTTGACGCTTTCTGTATTTGAAGCAAGGATGAGCTCAGGCGGCTGGCTTCAGGGCGGACTGCACGTACATAACCGGGGAAGTCATAGTCGATACCGAGCGCCTGCAGCTTCCTCCTCTTGGCATTCTCCTGGGCGATGAGTTTCTTCACCTTCTGCTCATGCTCCTCAGGCGTCCGCACCTAAGGACATAAAGAAGCGACAATCAGTACTATCGCTCACTCACAGCCAGCTAGCGGATGATGAGCTAAGATAGCGTACACGACGGCTTATTCTCTCCTCCTTCCTCCTGCCCGTGATGGCGCGATACCGCTTGTTGGCATTACGGAAGAGATAAGGTGGGATCTGGTCCGGTGGCAGGTACTTGCAACGGAGGATCCTTTGGTAGATGAGATAGCCTGTTTTGTTTTCCGAGCCATAGGGAGTGAGGAGAAGGGTTATACACGCTCAATGAGGTACGAGGCGTACCATTCATCGTCTCGGCAACGACCTGAGCTACTTCCTTATGTTGGAAGAGGATGAAAGCGTAACCCTTGGACTGTAGCAAAGCGAGGGGTGAGAGCAAATGAGCATTACTTCTGTCTGATAAACGGTCCGAAGTATGAGAGTGTCATTACCCTTCCTGACTTCTTCGTGACGGGATGCGAGACCAGGAGCACCTTACCAAACTGCGAGAAGAACTCTGTGTGGAGAGCACATGTAAGCTAGCGAGTCAAGGTATGGATCGGAATCGACGGCCGATCGAGCCAGAACACAGCGTACCCCTCATCTGGCGCTTGTAGAAGCCATGAGGAAGGTGACCAAGGTAGACAGCGCCCGCATCAGGCCACTTCTTCTTGATGTTACCCGCCAGACGCCTCTTCTGCCACGGAGAGAGCTTCGTGCGCCTGGCACCGGTGGCCTTGGTCGATGCCTGTCCTTCTGATGCCTTCTCTTGGCCCTCCTCCTCCTTTTTGTCTTCTTCTTCGTCATCACCATCGTCCTCCTTACCGGCAGAGAGTGCGATAAACTCCTCCGCTGGCGCGGAATCCCTGTTCCGCTTGACCACTTTGGCGACTCTCTCGCTGAGCTGCTTGTCCTCGTCCTCTTCGCCATCCTCATCGTCCTCTTCCTCCTGCTCGCCCTCCTCCACTTGCAGGTAGTTCTGCACGTTTCAATTCACAAAAGTGAGTCCAAGATTAATTCATTTATTAATTCATTTTACCTGGAAAAGAAATTCACCCAATTTAATAATCAAATAACGGTGTTATTATTCAAAATTATAATCAAATATTTGATTAATTAATTATTAAATGAATTAATTAAATGAATTTCTTTTAATGGAAAATGAATTAATCTTGAGAAATTAACTCCGCGATGAAGTGAGGGAGGTCACCTGGAAGGTGTCGCGGAGGGCGAGGGCGGCCTTGTATCGGGCGGAGCCGCTCTCCTTCTCCACCATCCTCTCGTAATCGCTGTCCTCGCTATCACTCGGCAGGCTTGGCTCCTCCTCCTCGTCTTCTTCATCTTCTTCATCTTGGTCATCTTTATCTTCCACCAGTTCTCCCATTTTAATCTCTTCTTCATCTTTCTTCTCTTCTTCTTCCTTATGCTTCCTCTTGTTGTTGTTCTTCTTCTTCTGATTTTTCATCTTCTTCGCCGATGAAGATGGAGATGAAGATGAAGAAGAAGATGGGGTCTTGTTGTTCATCTTTGCCGCAGGTGCAGCAGCAGTGGCGGCGACAGCCGTCGCATCGGGACCGCCTTTCCGCTTCTGTCCCGTAACTTGATTCTTCTTCTTCTCCTGCTTCTTGTCGGCGACGACGACGGTGGTAGTGGTCGTGTTGGTGTCGTTAGTGTTCTTCTTCGTCCCCTTCTTCACCACCTTCTTGTCCGCCGCAGCAGCGCCGGCGCCGCCGGCAAAGTAGCGACCTCCGCCACCGCCGCCGGTTTTATTCGCACCTCCGGTCGCGCCCTTCTTGGCACCGCCGCGTTTGTTGGATGACATGGATGATCAGGGAGTGGTGAGTGACACAGAGAGGAGAAAGAGAGATGAAACAGGCACTCGGCCGTCGATCTGCGGTGGCCGGATAGAGAGTCAAGAAAATGAAGAAAAAATCTGGGGATGATGAAATCAGATCGGATAAGATGAAAACGCAGCTTTTTCTCCGTTGTTGAAGTTCCTTTCGGAAACAGACTTGGATTTTCGAAATCAAAAGTGTTTCGAGTGTTTCTGAATCTCAAATTATTTCCGAAAATTATTGACAATCGCAGGCCTTTGTGTTCGCCTAGGCAGGCCTCAAGTGGTAGTTTTGGGGTTAATGGAGAATTCATTTTTCAGTCTTCTCTGGCCATCAGACACGTGAGTGCTCAATCAATCAGCACCAGAGTAAGGTCAGGCACATGTGTCCTTTTGCAGAATGCAGGTTCAAGAGCTCCAAGGAGGCTGTAGCCACACTAGAGGGAGCAATCAGTCAACCTGGGGAATCGAATGGCAAGAGAAAGGTCAGCCACTGCTTTACAACTGGGATCCACAAGTAGCAACAAGCACTGCCATCATCCGGGTCCTTGTTCAATCCTCTGCCCGCTCTTCTGCTCCATTGAGCTCTTCCCTCACAGGAAACTCCTTTTCACAGTGAGTCTCAGCAATCGAACTCAATACGAAGCTATGTCCATGTGGACATAAGTGGCTTCACTCGCACCAAGGTGATCCTCTCCAGCTTCACGAATCACCTTATGGCCTTTTAGCATCACGTGTCTTCAACTGCTTATCCACAGGCATTGTAAGTGGACGTCTTGAGGTGTTACCCATTTTGGATTTCTCTAATACATCAAAGCCTTCTTCAAAGGCTAGTCATCTTCTACTGCTAACAGACACGCGGTGTATTCTGGGAAGCAATGTTAGCAATGTTCCTGGACACTATGTTTGCTGACTGTTGTGCTAGCAGTGGGAATGGAGTCAATGTTATGCACAAGAGTCCAAACTTACTCTCTGGTGGGAGTGCTTGACCAGTGCTGCAGCTTCTACACCATGGCAAAGAAATAAAGAATGACACGCTCTTGCTCAAGATCTCTCTGATGAAGAGGCGCCGAGCGATTCCAGCAACTCATCCAGGAGAGTATTAACAACAACATCACCCAGCGCAACAATGCTGTGCACATCCTGGTCCACAGCTGAGTTTCGAGAGGGGACGTGTGAAAAAGATGAAGAGGGACAGAAAGGCAGCCTGCTACTGAAGGTGAGTGGCAGAAGCCATCTACAAACCAGAGTACCTATAAAGTTGGTAGGTCAGAACGAAGAGGTCTGACCTCATTTTAGCATTGTCCAAGTGCAGTGCCACCCGAACCTGTTAGGTGCCTGGGGTTATTCTAGCAAGGTTTGTGAGAGTTGGGGTTAATTCAGGGGGCTCGAACTAGGGTTAGAACAAAGTGACTGTGATGCAAGTGGAACCTGGGGGGTCCAATACAAGAGCAGCATCAGACTCGTCAAGCGCTACTGCAAGGATGCCATTGGCAGGGAAATGGAGAGGGGGGGAGGTTTGGGTCACTTAGGGTTTGAGCTAGGGTTAGGGTTAGTGCTAGGGTTTGGGGTTAAATTAGGGGGCTCGAACTAGGGTTAGAACAAAGTGACCGTGGTGCAAGTGGAACCTGGGGGTCCAATACAAGATCGGCATTGGACTCGTCAAGCGCTACGCAAAGGAGGTGATTGGCAGGGAAATCGAGAGGGGGGGAGGTTTGGGTCATCTAGGGTTTGAGCTAGGGTTTGGGTTTGTGCTAGGGTTTGGGGTTAAATTAGGGGGCTCGAACTAGGGTTTGCGCAAGGATTTCCTCTCCTGCTGTGGCTGGCCAAAACGCTTGCGGGGAAGCCAGCAGAGACTCTTCCATCGCCGCTCCAGGTTGCTGATGGGTTATTGATGACGACGGCGAGTACCACAGATGAATGCTCACGGTATCGCTCTTTCGTGCAGAAACTGCCACTTCACTGATGTTTGGCACGAAGCCCATGTCGCTCGATCTCGAGGGACGAAGCAGCAAGATGCGCTTCCTTCCTGCGCGCTCAATCTGGTACAGCCATCGGGCTTCACTCAGATGTGGAGCAATGTTAGTTGCATTTCCCAAACTCAACGCAGGTGTTCAGAACGCCAGAGGGCCAGAGCACTCGGAATATCTCATTCGCCATTGATGCTCTCTTTCATTTATATGGACCCTCCTAAGCACGTTGGTTGGCGTATGCTTTGCATCATCGCATACCCTCTTCTCGAACCATCCTCACTGGACAACTTTACTACTCAGACCATTAAGGTGCCTCTTGGCCCGATAGTCTGGACCACTGCTTGCTTGGTGATTTCCTGGCATCACTGCCGGCTGGGCTTGGGGTTCGCCGATGCCAACCTCCTCCTACCCGCTGCTCTAGCCACCGGGCCAGCCTCCTCACGTTCCTCTTTTCCACTCGCTACTGATGGCCTCATTCTGCCTTACTAGATGATTGCTTCATGAGCCAATTAGCAAGTGTCCCGGCGCCATGTAAAGAGCAAAACATTGCTATCCTCGCCCTCCCTACTGGGAGGTGAACTGTCTTGTTACAAGAAGATCAAGGCATCCAAGAGCTGGTTACTGAGAGTGCAGCTTGGCATGCTTCAAATACATGCGTACGTCTCAGAGGTTGCCTTGTTGTAGACGTACTTTATTGTCAGCGTGCTTAACATAAAAGGGACACATACTCTCGGAAGGGCCTGAAGGCCGACCTGCTGGGAGTCGGAGACCAACTTGCCGTTTACAACGCCTCCGTGCACACCTCCACACGTTTCCGAATGACTGATTTGCGCAGACTCCACTTTACACAGCGGAGTTGCCGGCCTTAGTGGTGAGGAGCATATCTGCATCATCGCCCACCTGTTGCTCGAAGAAGGTGACGACGTCCTCCATGCGCGGGCGCTTCTCGGCCTTGGCGTGCCAGCACTTCTTCATCAGCTTGCGGTAATCGGCAGGACAGTCGTTGGGAATCTGCGGCCTCTTGCCTTCGAGCACGTCCAACGACACGCCCATGAAGTTGCGACCGGCGAACGGCTGCTTGCGCGTGAGCACCTCCCACATGACGATGCCGAACGAGAACACGTCGGCCTTTTCGTCGTACTTCTCTCCACGTAGGATCTCAGGCGCCGTCCAGCACGGCGTGCCACAGCGCGTCATCGTCGCGTTCTCCTCCTTGATGCGTGCGAATCCAAAGTCAGCCACCTTGACGTTCCAGTTCTCGTCGACCAACAGGTTGGACGGCTTGAGGTCGCGGTGCACGATCACCGGGTGCAGCGAGTGCAGGTAGTTGATGCCGAGCGCCGCCGAGCGCAGCATGCGCAGCTTCTGCTTCCAGATGAGCTTGATCGTGTTGTTGCTCAGGATGTCCTTGAGCGAGCCCTGCTTCATGAACTCGGTCACGATGCACAGGTTGGGCTTCTTCACGCACGCTCCGATGAAGAGCACGATGTTCGGGTGGTG
>CDEZ01021217.1:0-16063 GCA_000826365.1 Acanthamoeba royreba
CCGGACAAGAAGCGCAGGAAAACTACTACCGAGCAGCAGGTCAAGCGACACAAGTATGATGTACTCAAGGCCTTCTTCCGAGTGTACTTTACCGACGCCAAGGACGGCATGGTACTCAAGGACGCCATTTACAACTTGTATACAAAGAAGATCCCCGCTAACCAGAGGTATATTCGCCGTCCCACTGGATCGTTTCACGCCAAACTCATCAGCGTGTTTATCAGGATTGCGAGGAACGCTATGTACCGACACATGTGGTCGTTCTTCAAGAACAAGATATCCGCCTTTCAGAGCAACTACCGAGAATACATCAAGGGAATCAAGCTCTCTTCTAATGGAGTCTCACTCAACTACGACGGTTATGAGAAAGATCTTGACCTTCTGCACGCTGTGGGCGTCGGCGGTGTGTTTGATTTTGACGAAGAGGAGCTTGAGAAGAGCGAACGGGTGGTCGCCGGTGTGTCGTCGCCGTACCTCTCCGGACCGGAGGGCGAGGCCGCCTCTCAGTCTGTATCGATGGACAATGGCGACAGCTCCGTGCTTGCCGTACTTGATCATCTCGAACAGCAGGTCAAGATCATCGCTGCCGGCCTTCAGGACCTGCGAGCTCGCCTGAGGAAGCGTGAAGGTGACGAAGATGAACAAGCGTGAGCGAACAAGCCTTGATTTCGTAAATCAATTTGAATGTACGAAAACAGTTTCGTAAATGATTTCATAAAGTTTTGTTTCTCTTGTCCTCAAGTAGTGCAACATGTCTTCCACAAGTTGGTTCGTGTCTCTCCCTACTCCTTGTTGGGTGCACTACTCATAGTTGTTGTTCTCCGCGAACAGGGCAGGTCCGTTTCTACGCTCGCAGGTGAGCCAACAACGAGACTGCATTTTATTTTATTTTTTTAAATTTAATCCATTGATACAAGATTTAATTTTATTTTTTAATTCTGAGACTCAATTCCTTATTTATTTCTTTCTCAGCTATGCAAGGGTCAAGGCCTTGTCGTTGAAGGCACCGTAAAGGAGGTTCGGTACGTACTTGTTTTTATGCACTGATTTTACTAATTTTAATTTCAAACCTGAAAATAAATAAAAATTGATTTTGAAATATATTTTGGCTGCTAACCAGACTTTATTTTTCTACACAGTGTTCACTCGGTGTTCGTGCGAGACACGGGCGTGAAGGTGACTGATCAGGAGGACAATCTGCCCACGCGCTACATGGGTTCGTGCTCGTCGTTGTCATCATTCTGGATCATCTGTGCTCTCGCAGAGCTCTCCTCTGATGCAATTCTCTATGTGTCCTGAAGTGGCGGTTCTGGACGTGCAGGCGGCCTATCCTCGCCTGTTCCAGAAGAGTGGCGATGAGGTTGATTACACTGACAATCACAAGAAGAACAGGTTCCATTTGCTCTTTTACACTAAGCGCACGAATCCTGACGTGGTGTGGTTGATAGGAACTATGTGGAGCCATCGCTGCTCAATCACGCACAGCTTCTGACAAAGGTCGGCGGAGGCTCGGGTACAGGTACGTAACATAGCGACTCTCTGGAGTTGGAGGATTCGTCTCGCTTTGCTCACCGTCTTATACAACAAACAGCTTTGCCCAACAATCTGGCTGATGAGCGTCGAGCTCAACTCCACCCTAGTGTGAATGTACCGTTCTTCTTGATTCAGCTACTCAATCTTTTGATTGAACTTATGTTTGTTCTGTATGGTAATGATGGATAGGGCGCCTTTGAGTTTTGGATTGATTCCAACAAGCCCCGCGCGAAGGACCTACAGAAAGGCATGCAGCTCCGCGTCCTCACTCTCGGTACGTTAGCCATCCCACTGTAGGGCTAGAGGAAGAAACTTCTCATATTAAAGCTACCCATTTACGCAGGTGAGAGCGTGTTCGCCGACTCTTTCCAGTTCCTTAACGCTAAGACCAACTTGTTCAAGGGTACTTTGCTGGCCCTATGCGATAGTCGTTGGCAGTGTGTAACGCCAAGTGTGCATTCTGCATTGGGAAACAGACATGGGAGCACAGGGCGAGAAGCTGAGTGGCCAATACGCTGATCGCATCATGCAGTACGCGGAGCCCGAGGAGGAAGTCGAGGATACCAGAGAGGGCGTCGACGAGAGCGAGTGGGATGACTAACCACCCGACCCCAACTTGTGCTGTGCAGCCTCGCACTTCCCCACATGTGATTGAAGTGTTTGTTAGGGAACGAGACATCATGATTCATTCAAACAATATCCAGTCATCTGCTTTGGCTCTATCGTCTACTCATCACCATGGTGTTGGTACAGCTCCACTCTTTGATCGCTGCCAATTTGCTAATTGTGGACCTTTTTCCATTTCAGGATATTTTGAGTTCTGCAAGTTCTTTTCTCCACAAATAGCAGAGGACGGTTAGGTTCGAGTATCTTGCTTATCCACACCTTACGCTGGACGCAAGCGTGTGCAACAGTACCCTCTCAAAGCACCAGCGTTAGTCGTTTGCTTCAATCTCGTCTTCCTTCCACCACACGTCGATTACTATCTAGCTACCTATCTCCGCGGAGGGATGACTTCTCCCCACTCCAGCGACACAGGGTGGGTAGCCAGCACCTCTCCTCGGCTCACGTCTCCTCGCGGCCTCGGTGTGGTGGCCTCTTCCCCTCGTGGCGCGAGCGGAACGAGCATCACCTCTCCTCGCGGAACCACCTTCAATGCAATAAGACCCTTATCTCGCAGCGCAGACACGCGGAACTCTTTCCACTCTCTCAGCTCTCCTCGTGGCACGGGCGGAACGAACATGAACTCTCCTCGCGGCGCAGTTGAGCTAGACAGCACCTCTCCTCGTCGCGGTCTGGGCGGGGTAGATAACACTTCTCCTCGAACTACTTCATTCTCTGCTCCCGCTGAAGGTGCGCCTTGCCCCCAAGCAGCCGTGATCTGACTGTAACGGTTACTTCAGGGGCAGAGAGCAGCATAGAACGGGGAAAGAGGTACAGCGTTGACCATAGCTCTGATGGTGATACTGAAGAGAAGAAACAAGTGTCTAGCTTTGAAGAGCTGCATCGGCTCTACAAACAGGAACGGCAATGCATCCTGCTCAAGCAGAAACTGCTTTGGCAGCGCGAGGTGAACGATTTGAAGAAAGTGCAAGGTGTTAGAGAGGATCACCGGACGCAGAGTTCCGCCCAATCTGATGAAGCCGACTCTCTCATGGCAAGCGAGGACGGACTGAAGGTTGAGAGTTTCGCCGAGCGAGAATTACAGGACAGCGTGAAGGTGAACCACAGCACACAGTTACATATCAAGAGGGGCAAGGCTGCTGCTAGAGTCATGGAGACGATGGGCAAGGCCGGGACTACGCCCTCCTTCGGATCCTTGATGAGCAGTATCGCAAGCGTACGAGAGGATCTTACATTCCAGCAACAACAGTGGCAGCGTGCTCTGAATAACGCTGCAAGTATCCTCAATCGCTACGGCTGTGCCAAGTACGCACTCTGCGCTTTGAATCCTAGTCCCAAACCCATAAAACCCATGATTTCTCATACTGACTACACAAATGGTTAGGTTGCTGAATGAAGGGCAAGAGCACGACGGCGGCGTTGTAGAGAGTACCCTTGACACTATTCGCTTCGAGGGAAGTGGTGCGTGGCTCATGTTCTTCCATGAGTAGGTCGGGGGAAGGCTGCCGA
Source organism: Acanthamoeba royreba (assembly GCA_000826365.1). NCBI lineage: Eukaryota > Discosea > Longamoebia > Acanthamoebidae > Acanthamoeba > Acanthamoeba royreba. The sequence continues at coordinate 3,667 of CDEZ01021217.1, forward strand.
GAGTGTAGGGCTGGAGCTTCTTAAGATCATATCAAGCGAACTGGGGTTTCAGGTAAGCAGAACTGACTTGGCTGCCGTTCTTTAACCTGTTTTCACTCATTGTATCTCACTTCAATAGGAAGTTGAAACTAATGTTGATGCTGGTATCACATTTAGCCTAGTTCGCATGCTGCAGGAGGTACTGCACTTGATAAGCACTCTGCTCTCTGCTTCTAGTTCACACGTTCACATTGCACAGATGCAACGTGCTGCACGTCTGCGTCTTCGTCTTTTAGATGCCACTCGCGAGGTGAATGAAGCTGCTAAACAATTCGACTGCGAATGGCGACGGTTGGCGGTACGTACACCAGGAAAAGGTGATCGGAGGAGAGTGAGTCTTCAACAGTTCGTTCTGTGTCTGCGCAACAGACGTTACGAGTTGAACAGGAATCTGAAGCGACGAACATGTACAGAGTAGATACAAATACGTTCTTAGCTCCTGCCCCGGCCTTGTGGAATCGACGACGACCATCAGCCCTGCTGGCACCGAGCGACCCAAGCCCAGCGATTCCTCTAGGACGAAGAGGGAACAGCTTCATTGGTAGCGAACGTGACTTTCCCAAGAACTTCAATCAGGCAGCTAGAGTCGAGGAGAGATATGCTTCACCGGTCGGTGACTATGGGCCAGCAGCTGCAAACCTAGCTTTTTCGATATCTGCGCCATCTCTCCCTCCAGCCCGAACAGGTGAATCAGCACTTATCGAAGCTGGTGAGGCGGAGAATGAAGCGGGAGTTGATCTTGTGGATGCCAAGGAGAAGATCAGGGCAGCGCTTGTTTCACTCGCGTTGCAGTTAGACGCAGCTACAAGCTTAGGTACGGAGCACGAATAGGCAGTAGACCCGGGCGTCAATTGATGCATTCTTCCTTCTTCATCAGGGACTGGGCTTATTGCAGTGAACGAGCGAGTTCAGGCAGTGGCTGAGTCCATTCGACAAGATCTGCGAGAGTACTCCCGCCCATCAGCGTCCGTCATGTAAATCGTATCTCACACCTCCGCTGTTCTGATATCCAGGAATGACTGCAACAGTTCACACGAGTTGCATCCGTTCAGCTTCCTCGGGCAGGATGAAGACAGCAGTGATGACTACACGTACGACGATGAAGGAGGTTTCATACTTACGGCCGTAAAGCAGGGATGGTTGGCCAAGAAGGTACGAATATCATTCTAGCATTGCGTGTTCCTCTTCCGTCTCTGGAACTGATTGATTCAAACCTGCCTCTCTGTACAGGGCGAGCTGAGGAAAAACTGGAAGGTGAGATACTTTGTATTGTTCGAGACCGGGCAACTGGCGTACGCAAGAAGCCCTAAGAAGGCAAGCAAGAACATAGTGAAGGGATCCATCTATCTCACACCCGAGGTATGACTCACTGTACAAAGGAAGCAGGCATGTTCCAAGTGAATGCTCATTGTACCCTCGCCCAATCTTAGGTTCGCTTGGTCCAGCGAGGAGAGGACAAGTTAGTGCTTCGGTACTTGTGGCCGATAGAACTAATTACTCCTGGTCGAACCTACGTGCTATGTTGCCGAAGTAAAGCCGAGCTCGACTCCTGGATCTTCCACCTGCAGGCCTTCTGCAGCTCTTCTTGATGGAGACACGCAATTGGAACACGGCTATCTTACGTCAACAGTTTATGTGGAGTTGTTCTTCTCTTCAGCTCGGTCACTCCGGAGCTTGTCTCCGATACTCGTGTATCCCCACTCTGAGCTCGTGCTCGCCGCTTGGTGTCGGTCTTCGTGGGCCCTTGAGTGATCCATTCCAGTACCTTATCCTGCGCTTCGGTCAGTATCCATTCTTCGCGACTTAAAGTACGGCACCTTACCTTAAGTCGTGGCCTGAACGCGATGGCAACAACCAGCACGAGGACCATCACGAATCCTACGGCACTCAACACGAGCAGGCAGACGCCTAAGACGTATCCTCCCCATGCCAGACTCCATGTGGCTCGGCCATGTTGTTGTTGCGGCGGTGGAGGATGCGCAGCAGCTGGGCTGGGAGGAGCAGGTGCAACGCATACACTTGCAGGTTGCTCGAAACTCTGGTAGCACCTGAACCCGGTCTCGACCTTACAGTCGGCATCGCAACCGTCTCCTTTGATGAGGTTTCCATCATCGCACTCTTCCCCGTCATCATCGACAATTCCCGATCCGCATGAGGCTGGGCGAGAGCTGAATGCAAACACCCAGCACGAGTTGCCCCTGCTCCACGATCAGTCCTATTCGTCTCTCACTGTTGCCCGCAAAGGGAGGGAGGAAAGGCTGCCACCTGTGAGCATAACCCATCTCGTTGAGTGAAGAAGACAGCAGGTGGCGCTTGCCCAGCGCTGATTGCGCCAACTTGCCCACAACCTGAGAACTAATGCATGAGAATCCGTGGAGGCTGAGCACCTTGAAGTGATCACCGATCTGCGCAGGGCACCTACCTCACGAGGATTGCAAGCCGAACACTTCATGTAGACGACACTTGTTCCATCACCATCTTGCTGGTGGTCTCCTCCCACCTCGTCTTCGGCCAGTCCCGCACAAAGCTTCTGTACAGAGTGTATGATGATGATCAGCTCCATCATCTCGTGCTCCTTCATCATTCATAGATGGTGAATGCAAGGGTGTCACACGACCTCATCGAGACGCTGCACATGGTCCTGCATTCGCTGTGTCATCCACATCGGTCGCAACCCTTCTGATGCCACAGCCAGCATACGGTGCATATTGACTGCACTAGCCACTACATCGGCCTGCAAACAGCTTTTAGTTCCCCATTCTAAATATATAAAATAAAATAAAATAAAATAACGACGTTTTATTATTTTCACTTTGAAAATATTTCTAATTTTTATGAGGAAAAATATTGAAAATAATAATTAAAATATAAATAGTTGCGAGCTGTACCGGTGAAGAGGAAGACGGAGGAGAACGCAGGAGAGCCAGCAGGGCGAGTATGAGTGTGGCAGCCGCGAGCACAGTGCCACGACTAACGCCAGTGGTAGTGGCCCCTCCTGCTGCCTTTTGTCTTTGCATGCCGGCACCAGCGAGAGGGTCATGGAATGACAACTATGCCGCAGATTGAGTTTGAGTACGGAGAAAGCTGATGTGAGAGAGGGGGTCAAAAGTGGGCGTTATGAGTGGGACACACTAGGTTCAGCAGTCTACACGTATACGGCTTGTAGCACCAAGGCTATGCGAAAGTACCATCAGCTATCTCAGGGCTAGCAACACGTCTTCTGAGTTTGGTCTCCCTTAACGGTGCTTTTACTCCGACCACAACTTGGAAGCAGAAATGGCCAATCAGATATGCTCAGTTAAGTTAATTGTTGTCCATCGTCTAGTACTCCGGAGCTAACACCAACAAAAAGGAGACAAAAACCACCATGAACACGGTGTGGAGTCCACAACATGGTCCTTGTCAGCTGAGCTCCCCCTCTGCGGTGATGATGGTCGTACAGCTGGTGGGGATGATGGTGATTCACCTCCTTCTCTTCATGGTGGTGGTTGGCAGCGGGGAGTGGACGGGCGGCTCGTGGTCCACGGCCTACCTCTCCGAGGTCCGCCGGGTACCTGGCGTGACGTCAGTGGGCAATCTCGCCCTTATCGCCGGCGGTCAGGAAGCGAATCGTGGACGACGGCCCACCTGTTGCATCACAGACCAAGTCCTCAACTACCACACCCGCGCTCAAGTTCCACTCCACAGGCTCTGACATTCTCCTCATCCCTCAAGGTGGCCTCTTTCCTCGTGTCCCTATTGTTGCCGTCCCACTGACGCACTTCCATTCGGCATCAGATGATCAGGGCATGTTCCACCCGGTCGAATCCTTGCAGCTCAGCTTTTCTGAGACCATCACAGAGACGGATGGCAACGGTTCAACTGTGGGGACCAGCTTCTTCAACAAGAGTACGTCCTGGACCAGTCTTGCCCAGCCGGCTGACCACGTGATGGATGGAACAGGCGATGTGGGGTTTGTCGTGGTGAAACCTGAATCGGACATTGATGCTGCCCAGTCATTCCTCCTCTCGGCTGACCTCCACTCTGGCGATGGTGATGGGATTCATGACGGAGGCAAGGTGCAAGTGCAGTTCTACCTCTTTGACAAGAGGACGACCATCCCCTTGGGAGACAATGTGCGCCGCTCCATCGATCCCTCCTTTGCCAAGTTCACCGTACGGTTGATCGATTGGCGCTGGCGTGAAGATGAGACTCGGAACAGTTCTCTTGTTGGCGCATCAAGGTGACGGCAGCAGAGTGGAGTTGAATCGTGAGAAGATGAGCACCACTTCTGATGTGCTCAGGTTCAACTCGAAGCGCACCCCATCAGTGAGTGTCGCTTGGCCATCGGCCTCGGCCACACTTGCCAGTCGGATCTGTGCGACAGCGCGGCTGCTGTCTGAGTACTGACTCTCATCTATGACCCCGGTATCTCTCCTATTTACACCTGATGCATGTTGATGATCATGAAGCTCATTGCTATCATCATCTGCTGCTGCAGACGTCGGTGTCCTGTTCGGCCACGAGGCACAACAAGGTGGTGGGGATGACGGGACACCAGTGGCAGTCATCGTAGGAACAAGCGTGGCAGGAGCAGTGGCGTTAGCGATCGTGGTGGCTGTGGTGGCTGGCGTGGTGACAGCAGCATGGGTGAGTCGCAAGCGAGCCAAACCGGTGAGCACGCGCACGCACGTCAACTTTGCCTACTACGACGAGTCCCAAGCAAGCATGACGAGCATGTTTGATATGGCCGATCTAACAGCATCAGGCAGCCAGAGCTTATCTTCGCTCGCCAACATTGATCAACTATGATCTCCTGTATTGTTGGCTTGCACCTGGTGGCTAGGAAGAAGTTGTGGAATAGCAGTCGTGACCCAAACCTGATGATTCCGCAAGCATCTGCCTATCGTGATACATCAGAAGGAATGAGCAGCTAATGTGCATCAGTTTAGTGGATGCACAAACGTATGTACACACGTATCGATTTTTCCTCTGCGTTCTCCCTAAAGCCCTAGTCGAGTTGGGTGAGGTCCTCATTGATGAGGAGCATCGCTGCCACAGAAACCGCTGCTGAGTCCGGGGCGAAAAGCGATGCAGGTATCGTGAGAGGAATTGATAGTGAGGGTGAGTTCGCTACAGCAGCAGAGGAAGAGGTGGACGGGGCGGCAGATGCTGCCGACAGAGGAAAGAAGAGCTCACCGATGGTGGACGGCATTGACGGAGATGGAGATGCCAAGGCGGTAGAGAGTGGTGGAAGTGGAGATGAAGCAAAGGAAGAAGCGAAAGAAGGCAGCTGCATAGGGAAGATGGATGGCAGGGTCGTCTCTGCGGTGCTGTCATCAGATTCACTCTCATCGTCAGACTTCTCCGCGTTCGTTGTACGGTCACTGACACCTTGTGCTCGTGCTCCCGGTGTGGCCTCATCTTGTTTGAGTGCACTTCGGGGGTCATAAGTTGTCGATGATTGCGGAGAGAATGGCTGAATAGGAGGACGTGCTGAGGCATCAAACATGGGAGAGAGCGAGAGGAGTGCTGAGGTGTTGGAGAGTAGAGACAGGGAAGGCGAGCCGATGCTTGGAGATGCTATTGGGGCAAACATGCCTGCCCCAGCGCCCATGGGCGAATATAGCGAAGTTGAAGAAGAGAGGATGGGCGGCGAGGAGAGGCTCAGAGATGGCGAAGAGACTGATGCTGAAGGAGAATTAAGTACAGAGTAGAGCGAGGAGATACCCGCATGCTGGTGAGGAGAGGATGAGCTCGTGGTCGTAGTAGTAGAGTCAGTTTGATCTGCCTTTTCCTCCTGATAAGCGTCTCCATCTCGTTGATCGGCCTGACCGTCATCAGGATCAAGCCGATCACCTGATGACGGGTTGATAGGTGGTAGAGAAGGGGATGGCGTCGAGTGGGATGTGAATGAAGGCAACGAATCCAAAGATGGGGATGGTGACAAAGAGAGCGAAGGAGAATGGGAAGCGGAGATGAGGCTAAGGATTGACGATGAGGAAGTCGAGAGAATTGGTCGATGCTGCATTGATGGCGAATGTGGAGAATCATCATCTTCGGTTCCGAATCTAGCGCGCTTATTCGGAGACACGCCTTGGTCTTGGTTTTCAACATTATCTTTGAATAAATGTGTTGGTTGTTGGAACGATACAAAGAAAGCAACCAGGCGTACCATCTTCGTTAGACGTGGTAACGAGGGTTTCTTCCTTCCTACGTTTTCGCCGCCGTCTCTTACGAGAGTTCGTATCTAGACCAGGAGCCAGATGGTTATGTGTCCCCTCATAAGTATTGATGATGTGCGTCCCATTCTGTTCCACCTGTAGAATTCCCCGATCAGCTCCCTCACCACAGTTAGCTTCAATGAAGCGCACTCTCGGTACCTGCTTTTTAACTGGGCAGTTCTTCTCTGTACATTTGTAATAGCTTCTTGGATAGGGCGACCCTGCAGATTGGATTGAGACGGCCCAAGTAGAGAGCATTGTGATGCAAAAGGACAGCGTACCCTTCACGTTCTTCTGGCCGTACTTGCGCCAGTGGTAGCCATCATCCAGATAATCAACATCGATCTTGGTTTCAATAACTAATCTCGGTGTAGGGCCCGCATGCGGTCCTGCTACGCCCGGAAGACCTGAGGCGCCGGTTGTAGCTTGTGGAAATGTTGGCCTCGCCGCTGGCGCTGTCCCTGGATGGCCAGTCGCCATCGTAGCTATGGTGTCAGCTGCTACTGCTGTTGCGGCCTGCACCACATTGAAGTTGAATCAGCCTACTGACAAAATAGAATCAACTTGGCCTGACGTACACCCAGAAACTCGGACATAACGGAATTCTTAAAGGTCGTCTGATCCTCTGCATTCAGACGAGTTACCTGTGGGGCATCGTGATTGTGCTTACCCTTGTAGGTGGTATGCAATACCTCTGCACCATCCTGTAAGGTGGTTTCCACCTGCTTCTTGACCTGAATTCATTTGTTAGGGAAGCATTACTCAGCATTTATCACGCCGATGGAACAGTGGGCGACAGTACGGTGCATCCAGGATAAGTACATTTGTAGTAACTGCGCGGGAATTGATTGCCTTTAACTGACTTACGTCCGTACTTGCGCCACCTAAAGATCCAAGTTAGCAGTGGAAGCGCTCTGCACAAGAAAGAGTGTACTTGTAGCCATCATCTTCAGGCTGACTATCTTGTGCGCCAGCAGGAGCCACAACTTGCGTGGAGTCAGAGAGCTGCGATGGTGATTCGGGCCCTCCTGTATGTGATGGCGCTATTTGCGATGGCGGCGGCAGAGCAGCGGCAGCTTGTCGTAGGTGCTGTTGGTAGGCAGGCGATGAGACAGAGGCGAGAGCCTGAATCGTGGTCGCTGCATCAAGATGAGACAACGCCTATAAATTCACGAGAATCCATGAGCACAATGTGTCAGGCAAAGGCGGTCACGAGTCATCATGATGATGTGGAAACGCTGTGCACACCTGATGAAGAGGCTCACTTGCAAGACCATATCCAGGACTTCGAAGAGGTGGCAGCTGCACCGTCTGCTACACAACAGACAGTATTTTCGATCAGTCACACGAACAGGGCCCTGCGCATACACGCAGATACGCAATGCAATGGGAGTCGCACGGAAGACACGGCGTCGCTCCCTCCTCCCTCGTCGGGCGGCGCAGGAGGAGTGGCCCAGTGTATCACTGATGCCGATCCCTCATACTGCTGTTGGTGTTGCTGACTCTCGCTCTCCGAGCCTGCAAACTGAGACGCAGCAACAGACGATGTGGCCTGGCTGGTGCTCGACGCAGTCGAGGGCACCGTACCCATGCTTCTCTCCTCTTCCTCTTCTTGCTCCTATCACGAGCGCTGGCGCAGGCACGCGCCTTCTGGACAGCTGGCCAGAAGTGCTCGCCTGCTCCGTTTCCTCTTCAGCCCAGACCTGCGGTGAGACCAAGAGTTAGAATTGGTTCAGCACAACCCAAACCCTTTCCCACGTGCGAAGAAAATGATTGACTTGGAAAAAGTTTGAACGAATTAATAAAATGAAAAAAAGGAGATATTATCAATTAAATAAATAATACATCTCGCTTTTTTTCGAACCTGTTTAAATAAAACTGAAAAAAAACAAAACATAAATACACGCACCGACGCGAGAACCTGAATCGAGGATGTCGTTCAATTGTTTGTTTGATGATTCCTTCTTATGAGGTGCACCTACTGTTCCAGTCTATGAAAACAAGGGAAGTGGGGTATTTTGATGGAAATCGAACGAACAAAGAGAGGATCTCTATGTGTCCGCAAACTTTGACGTTTCGTTGACTATGACAATTTTAGAAAAATGCGGAAATATAACGCAAACTTCAATCAATGAATGTAAGGAATGTTGCATATTTTGCATTTTCCTCGCATATGCGAGGTCTAGAGACAGCCACACGCACAGGCGCGTGACAGCTCTCGTTTCGACAACATGTACAATGGTGGGGGTTTGGCTTGCTTGGCCGGGGGGTAGAGCCAGGGGTTGTTCCTCATTCAAGGCATGATGGTTCGCACGGAGACCGACAGGAGGGACATCAGTAGCGGCAAGGCGAGGATGACGAGGAACGCGTGGATGGCGGAAACGGGGATGACCGAGGAGCCGAACATGATGTTGGTTCTATCGAGGTGGTTGTATCGAAAGAAGCTTGTCGCGTGAGCCAAGGGTATGTGTTGTTGCGCGGCCTGCAAGAAGAATGTATAGCAAAACAAACCATGAAGCCGTACCGCTTTAATATGCGTCCACCAAGGTAGGCGCATCAGCGTCCCAGTGGTTTAATTTGAAATTTCGACAGATTATCATTCGCATCCAGACTGGGAGGTCGAGTCACTCGCGAGAATGGACGACCTGCTGGAGATGAAGAGCCCGCTATTCCAGCTTCAAGTAAGGCACGCTGGCTGGTTAACTCGTATCTCCACTAGCACACCATCATCAAGTACCATCAAGAGGTACTAGGCAGAGCACATCGAGTACACCACAGAGGCAAAATGTACCTTTTGTACGCGAGACCAATGAAGACATTTGCGTCGCTCCTTTTCGGATGCCTTTGGCTAGGGCTGGCCTGGGGACAGAACACAGTGACTTTCGATCCCTCTGTACAAGTCATCGATGCAAGTACGGGTACGTATGACTTGGGATGACTCCTCTTTTCGTCTGCCATCCACTCATATGTCCACTCTCACTAGGCCAAGCACTGCCAGCCGTTGAACCGGAAACGTCTATGGGAGAAATGGTCGTCCTGGCGCTGATGGTGGTCGATGTCGCTCTGCTGGCCTACTTGTTCCATCAGGGAGCCAATGCCGCCACAACACAGAGTAAACCGGTCATCTAAGCTTGTGCATGTTCTGATGGAAATGAGAATGAAGACAGCGATAGCGCGTCGTCTTCCCCACGACTTACATCAATTCATATTTGCTTTGGCGGCCGCTACCTTGCTTGGTGTAAAAGGAAAGCGTTGAATGTGGCCGATCGACAAGGAGGGGAAGAACATCATGGCAAAAGCGAAGCTTGAGCTTGAACCTTCATTGAAGAATGAGATGTGTGCGATTATCACAATGGAGTTACCTATACAGAAAAAAGATAGAGTTGATCTTAGCCTCACAGCCTAGACCTGTCTGCCGATCGCCAGTGAAGTGAGGTCTTTAGGTCTTGCGGCTTCCCTTAGCGCGTCCGCGTTGCTTGGTTGGTTCTGCTCTCGGCTTTCCAGGTCTGCTCCGTGCGGGCTTGCTCGTTCGAACATTTTGCACGGTCTCGGGTGAGTTCTCTTTGTTCTCTAACTCTGCCTCGCTGGCATCCTCCGCCTCTTCCTCTTGTTCCCTCCTCGACTTGACATTCGATTTCCGTCTTGGCGTAGGCTCTTCTTCATCACTGAGCACCATTTCGTCACCTTCTTCCTCTTCGACTTCCACTTCCTCTCCTTCCTCTTCCTCTCCTACTTCCTCTCCTTCTTCTTCCTCTTCGACCTGCTTATTCTTCTTCTTTCCACCTTGTTCTCTCTTTCGTTTGGTAGTTCCGTTCTTACTACGGCTGCTTCCCTTTCCAGAGAGTTGGTCTTGATTCTCCTCGCTCTCATCTCCTTCACCCAGTTTCTTCTTCAGTACGTTAAGATTGATGTTGTTGTTCGTCTCGAATGTCACGAGTGTGGAGGAAAGCAGCTTCAGTTTGAATGATCCTTTGATGTCCATCCTGAAATATCGAGATTAGAAAACCGGTAACAAATGGATCCAAAACGGTCTGTGGTACCTGGAATCTTCATCCTCAACCTCGTCTGAATACTGAACATCCGGAATGATCTCAACGTTACCATGATTTGCAAGCTGCAAGAAACAACGAAGGATTCAATTTTTTATGACTTCAGTGCAGCTCCAGCATGAAGCGTACCTGCAGGGTAGCAGCGAATAGACGACAAATCTCCGAAGAATTGTCTCGCTCCTCAACCACCAGATCCTCGAAAGTCGAGACAGGTTGCTTGTTCGCTGGCTGTTTAGTGTGAATGCAGGAATCGTGAACACGAGTTTTGAGCGCAGCTTCAGGACGCATGTGGTGTTACCGTTGTGTGGAACCGGGTGATGACGCTCTCGCCATAAGAATGAATGTCGAACGGTTTCGCTTCCTCTTGTCGGCTGAGGATGGGTTCAAGCTTGGCACGCCAATCTGCAACTCTGATGATCGCGTTACTCATCAGCTGAACTTGTAACATGAAAAAACGAGAAGATATATCTACCTCTTGGTGAGAGAAGTCTCTACTGCGAAAGCCTCAGCGGAAGAAAGATAGTTTTCGATATGTCGACGGCACAAGTCCTCATAACTTTGTATGATTTGTCCGTCTTCCAGGCCTAACACTGCGGATTACACGTAAGTAAGTTAAAGAGATGCCGAAAAGACTATTCAATGTACGCACCATCGGTACCATCAGGCTGAACAGCACCGTTTCTGTGAACAGCATCTTCGTCAAACGCCATGGGCTCTGCATTCCAGCCCATTTCATCCTCGTCACTTGATACATCACCCTCCTCCCCCAATCCTGGAAGAGGTAGGCCTGATGTCGATGCAAGCGCCGCTTGTACATGACTCGGCTGTAGAACGAACAGAATAAATAGCTGTATGGCCACTTGGGATGAAATACTAACCTCTATTTGTGCCCCGTTGTTCGCTATTTTTTCGATAGCATCGATGACCTCTGGCTCCTCCACAAATTCGACAGCAAGGTCGGATTCATCAGCTACACCACGTTAACGTAATTAGACGAGACTCACGAGAAATGAAGTGCAGTCATACCATTGGTAACCACGCTCTTACGCCTGGTTCTGACATCTTTTTCTTTCTTACGTTCCTTGGCTCGCCGCTTCATCTCCTTCAAGTAGAGATAGTTGAACTCGGGAAGATAAGGGCCTTTCACTTTGAACAAGCTTCCAGTGTTGAGCTCAGTGTCCTCGTCCTTCAGCGCTTCGCTGGCCTCGTCACCCTCTTGCTTGGGCTCCGACTCTTTTTCTTGATCTATTAAGTGAACAATATCGCGCACCACTTCGTCAGTGATCTCGTAACTTGTGCTCAGCACATCATGTCTCGGTACGAACCTTTACCCTTTTCCTTTGCTTTATCATCGAGTGCTGCTGGAATGCGATAGGTTTTGCCCTTCTTAAATGGTGCCGGGCTGGTTTCGGTAAATCAATGAGAAAGAGAATCTGATAGTGCCACAGCAACAGCGGTACCGTATGCCCTGGTTGCTGTGTGGATCCATGGTGGCCCATAGATTGAACAACCGTTCTCTCAGTGCTTCCTCGTCTTCCTCTTCGTTTTCTCCTCTCATACTTTGATCACGCACATTGCGTCTGGGCCTCTCTCGGTTGGCGTTGTTGCCTAAAACAGCCTCGCCATCTTTCTGCACTTCGCCATCGGCCTTTTCCTTCCCTTTCTCTTGTGGATCAACTCTAACCTCCAGCACCTGTCTCGACTTTTCGCTGTCTTCGTCCTTCTCCTTTTCTTCCTGTGTTTTCTCTGTTCCCTCCTTCTCTCCTGCTTTATCCTTGTCCTTGCCTTCAGGGTCTATGTCTTCGTCTTCGTCATCACTGGAGTCCAAACTTCGATCTAGATTGGCACCCACCAAGCCACCGGTCTCTGATAGCCAGCAGACGAACATCGAAGGTCAACCTAGAACTCAGATTGGCACACACGCCCATCCATACCTAAGAGTCTGTCACCACCCAACGACAAAGCGCGAGGATGGTCGCGATATTCAGGTGGGGCTGGTGCTCGAAAAGTGTCATCCCGCAATCGTCGTTCGTCTTCCAGAAGAAGCGCTCCCGAGCTGTGTACGGCACACGTATTCATCTGTTGACAAAGGATGAGCATGATCGT